>JASSUY010026533.1:0-28372 GCA_032466535.1 Forpus xanthops | reverse complement strand
GTTGTGAATGCTCCATTGCTGGTGGTGTTCAAGGCCGGGTTGGACATAGCCTTGGGTGACATGGTTTAGTGGGAGGTATCCCTGTCCCTGGTAAGGGGTTTGGAACTAGATGATCTTGAGGTCCTTTCCAACCCTAACTATTCTATGATTCTATGATTCTATGATTTCATTCAGCCTGAAAATAGACTGAGGAGTTTTACCTTCAGGAGAATGTTTACATTACTTTAACTTGTTTGGTCAATCAACATAATTTACAAAACTGAATCACTTTCCTTTAATAGTAAGTTTCAGATCACCTTCAATTCCCATTTAATTTCCAAAATTTGCTGACTGTGGTCTCCCAAAAGCTATATTTTGGCTTCAGTGGCTTTCATATGCAATAAAAGCATTTTGAATTTCCAGTCTGAAGGCAATTAGTTCTGTTCTGCTGCATAGATAGACAGATTAGCATTTTAAAACCCTTTGTCACACTGGTGCATATCACTATGATCAGTCAGGGGAAATCATTCTTGAGGCATATATTACCAGCATGGTCACTGAAGACCTTGCCCAAACACATTAGCAGACATGAAAAATTGCATTGAAAAATGCATATTAGAATATTCAGGTTAGGAAGAGGTTAATTGTTCCTTAAAAGGTCTGAAAAAACAACCTTCCCTCTAGTGGCTAAGAAATTAAAACAATGAAAAGGAGGACATAAGGTATTCTTTGCACAGTATAATCCCCTCGCTGAAGACATGTGCAAAGTTGAAATTTCATAATGAATCTCCTTTGGCAGGCACAGCTGCATATACTCAGAGACTGTAAGAGATAAATGCAGAAGTGAGTTTGATAAAGCAGAAACCCTAAGCAAAAATTCAGCTGCAGCCAATGCGATATAATCAGACCTCCTCTCAAGGAAAGATCAGATACAAGATGAAAACACATTAAATTCTTTACCATCACAGAAAAATTTAAGAAACTAATCTAATTTCTTATAAAGTTGCATTGTTGTAGCATGATGAAGTGAGAAATTAAATGAAGCAAATCTCTACGGATATGTTTTTACCTCTTCCTTTTACTTTTCAGAGACTCTGCAGCAACTGAGGTTAACACTGGAAACCACCTTCACATTTCCTACACATGTAGGAGATTTTAGATTCACTCTTGTTTTTAAAGTACTGTACATATATACTGGGAAAAATCAGTTAGGAAGGTATTGCTGTTGTTATGAATCAGTTTTATACCAAATATGACTGTGAACAAAAATACAGATTATATTTATTTTAAGAATTTGCTCCAGAGCTGGTCTGTGCATCTGTCACATAGAAAGAAATTACCGGGTTCTTATGCAGTCTTTCCTAATGACCACGGCTGCAGTAGTGGACAGTCATTTCTTGCTGAAATTTAGCCTCATCTGCATCCTGCAGAAAGGAAGTCTGCAAAAATCTGAACATTTATTATCCTTTGAAAATTTCTGAATCTCTGCTCATGGAAATCTTGGCTATTCTTAATCTGTATAGCTGAATGAGTGAAGCTTTCATATTCATATTTCATAAATATTTGTTAGCAAGTTACAATGATAGAAGTTATTCCACTAAGCATGTCAAGGATTGCCCCTCATTTTGTTTGGTGAGACTCAACTCAGCAATCTAAGAACCAAACCTAATTATTTCTTGTTTTGCAGAAGTTGTCATTTTTCGCAAGAAATGCAGACTAGATAAGTCACTCTTCCTCTTTATTAAACATTGTCATCTTTTTCACTGCTACTTTACATTTCTATGCACTTTTCTTGTTCTAAGCTATTAATCACAAGAATAAAACTGCATCACCACTCAGCAAGGTAAAGGCTGCAAAAATGATGGGAATACTTCACCATTTATGCTTCATCTGAGAAATGCTTACATTTGTGCTTGGGTTGCAACAACTCTTAGTTTCTACTTCCTTAAATGTTGTGCCTGAGTAGGCAAAAATGCAGGAAATTTACCAAAGGAACTCTGTGAATAAGTTGTCCACTACCAGCAACAGAAAGTTTAGGATGGAACCTAGTTCAACAGAGGCGATGGCATAAGAGCATTCACTGGCTTTTTAAAATTGCTACTTAACGAGGATAATAAATGCCAACTATTATTTACTTCACTGTGGACGAATTTTTACTACATTTCTTCTCTACTAGTTTTTGAGGTATTTAATATAACATAAGGAAAGGTCAAAATTGGACAAAAATTCCAACATTTTAAGAACTTATATGAGAAGTCTGCCAGAAGAAAGTGCTCAAGTAGAAAATGTAAAAGCATGAAAGCTTATATGCTTGGTTGCATCTGTTTGTTCATCCAACACTGACTACAGATGTACATTCTTCTCATTTACAGGTTGTAGAACTGAATTTCAGCACTAGCAATGAACACTGACTATTTTCATTGGTATGCACAAAAGTTCACTATTAGAAGGCGCTGCATTCAAATGTGTGTACTGTCTTATAATTATCTTGAACCAATGGGACTCCAACACTACCGCTATTTCTCTATTCATTTTTCTTAAAAATGATTAGTGAATATTCTATCGAATATCTTTCCCCATGTATTTCTGAAAATGCCTGACAATTAAAGAACTACTTTATACAGTTTTTTTCTGCATTATAGTAACTTCTGATGGATTTTTAAGAGAAATAAGGCCTTTCTTTTCAGCTGTACAATGCATTTAATTCAGTGTTGCTAATAGTAATGCACTTAGGCCTATGCTTTGCCTTCACTTTCCTTTGTTAAGACCACTCCGTTCTCTTTTTAGCTTTGCTACACAGTGTTCTGCCAGTCTTCTAGCATGTGTGTCTGTACAAAGTGGGCAAGAGAGAAGATCACAGAAAAATATCTTAGTAAGCATTTCAGTCTTCTCATTAGCATCTGTTATTTGCATTCTTTCCTTGGAAGAGTGATATGTTCATCTAGCAGAGTATGATTGACTAACTGAGAAGAAGGGTTATTTTGCATGTGTCAGTACTTGAAAATGCCATAGTTTGCATTTATTCTGCCAGTCTCTTCTCTTACATGGTTTAATGCAAAATGGCAACCTTTATTGGGCCTTGCTATCTTTTGTCTGTTTTCACCATTATCATTCTGGAAAATTGCCTTTACTTCATGGAAACAGGATTGGTCTCATAATACAACAGAAAAAGTTGTATATACTGTTGGATGGACAAGGAGCTTCTGAGGAAAATTGAAAGGAAAAAAAGAGACTTATAAAAGGTGGAAGCAAGGATAGGCGGCCTGGGAAGAATACAGGGATGTTGTGCAGGAAGCTAGGGACCAGGTTAGGAAAGCTAAGGCTCACTTAGTATTAAACTTGGCTAGGGATGTTAAGGATAACAAGAGGGGATTCTATAGATACATTGCAAATAAAAGACGGGCTACGGACAACATGGGCCCTCTTCAGAAACCATCGGGAGAATTGGCTACCATGAATATGGAAAAGGCTGAGGTTCTTAATGACTTCTTTGCCTCAGTTTTCACTGGAAAATCTTCTGACCGTACCACCCAAGTCTTGGAAGGCAGATGCAGGGACAGTGAGAATGAAGACCTTGGTCCCAGTGTAAGAGAGGATCTGGTTCGAGACCATCTTTGGAACCTGAACGTATACAAGTCCATGGGACCTGATGAAATCCGTTTGCGAGTCCTGAAGGAGCTGGCAGATGAAGTTGCTGAGCCACTGTGCATCATATTTGAAAAATCATGGCAGTCAGGTGAAGTTCCCGATGACTGGAAAAAGGGAAATATGACCCTCATTTTCAAGAAGGGGAAAATGGATGAGCCAGGGTACTACAGATCAGTCAGCCTCACCTCTGTGCCTGGCAAAATCTTGGAGCAGATTCTCCTGGAAAGGCACGCTGAGGCACATGAAAAACAACAAGGTGGTTGGTGACAGCCAGCATGGCTTCACTAGGGGGAAATCCTGCCTGACCAATCTGGTGGTCTTCTATGATGGGGCTATGGAACTGATGGACAGGGGTAGAGCAGTTGATGTCATCTACTGGGACAGTTTGATGCTGTCCCACATGACATCCTTGTCTCTAAGTTGGAGATTGATCAATTTGATAGGTGGACCACTAAGTGGATGAAGAATTGGCTGGATGGCCGCACACAAAGAGTTGTGCTCAATGGCTCAGTGTCCAGCTGAAGACCAGTATGAGTGGTTTTGATGCAGCCCAGGATACAGTTGGCTTTTTGGGCTGCAGAAGTGCACTACCGGCTCATGTTTATTCTCTCATCAACCATCACCCCCAAGTCTTTTTCCTCAGGGCTGCTCTGAATCTCTTCTCTGTCCAACCTCTAGCTGTGCCTGGGATTTCTCCTACCCAGGTGGAGGACCTTGCACTTGGCATGGTTGAACTTCATCAGGTTGGCATCAGCCCACCTCACAAGCGTGTCAAGGTTCCTCTGAAGGGCATCCCTTCCCTCCAGCATATCAACCAAGCTAAAGAGCTTGGTGTCATCAGCAAACTTGCTGGGGGTGCACTCAATCCCACTGTCCATGTCACTGACAAAGATGTTGAACAAGACCGGTTCCAACACTGATCCCTCAGGGATACCACTCGTTACTGGTCTCCAGCTTGACATTGAGCCATTGAGCACAACTCTTTGCGTGCGGCCATCCAGCCAATTCTTCATCCACTGAGTGGTCCACCTATCGAATTGATGTCCCTCCAGTTTTAGAGACAAGGATGTTGTGTGGGACAAGTGTCAAACGCTTTGCACAAGTCCAGGTAGATAACATCAACTGCTGTACCCCTGTCCATCAGTTCCATAGCCCCATCATAGAAGACCACCAAATTGATCGGGCAGAATTTCCCCTTAGCGAAGCCATGCTGGCTGTCACCAACCACCTTGTTGTTTTTCATGTGCCTTAGCATGCCTTTCCAGGAGAATCCGCTCCAAGATTTTGCCAGGCACAGAGGTGAGGCTGACTGATCTGTAGTTTCCAGGCTCATCTTTTTTCTCCTTCTTGAAAATGGGGGTTATATTTCCCTTTTTCCAGTCATCGGGAACTTCACCTGTCTGCCATGATTTTTCAAATATGATGCACAGTGGCTTAGCAATTTCATCTCCCAGCTCCTTCACTAGGGTATATGATAACAACTGAGAAAAAAGTCTCATTTCCCTCATCTTAGGTTGTCAACTGTAACTTCAGCAGTACTATAGACATGGATTGCCAGAACTGCAAACTTTTCACATCACCACATTACTGATTTAATTTATTTTTATATTTACATCTTAATAGATAGTTCTGCTCTTCAATTTTTTTGTAAATTGGGGTGGAATTCACTTTATCTAATTTGAGCCAAGATAAATGTCCAATTAGCCACCAAGGCTCCCACTAAAGTGAGTGGATTAAAAAGAGGAAACGTGAGGATGATTCATCCCATCTCTCTTGGTCACATAACTTAAGAGTGCAATGAATTGCTTTGGAATGTACTTACCAATCTTTCTTTATCTGCTAGTTCACTTGCTTACACAATATGTCTCTTAGATCACTGAAATTAGGTGAAATGAATTTTATTTCCGCTCAACATGTCAGAAAGCCAAGTGAATATTTCTGCACATAACTTTTTGAAATCTCAAATATTCCTTCATCTTCTCCAGTTAAGATCTGTTACATTTGAAGAACAGGCATGGATGAACACTAAAGCTAAGTAATATATAACTATATAAGTAATATAAAACTCTTTGCTTGAATTTTGTGACATCTGTGATTTTTGTATTCAGTCTCCACCCATATTTGTTTTATCTTCCTGAATGCTTATAGAATACCAGCAGCAGTAACATGTTTTCTAAGGGTAGGATGTTATGTGCCAAGGGAGCATATCCCCAATGTTCCTACAGCAACACACTCATAGACAATTGAGACAATGGATCTGGTCCTTCAAAATTTGGACCTTTTTTGAAATTAATATCTTCAGTGTTTTAAATAAAGCAAAACAATATTATTTCTGTACCTAGTACAAAATATTTTCAGGCTGAGTAAATCTTACTAGTTGCAGAAAAGGAGTGGAAAATTCCTTTTCTGCTTTCCCTTCCATTTGTTTTGGACCTCATGTAGGACTTCTGATGTGGCATTTTACTCAAGGATGGATTCACCTTCCTATCAAATTCAGTGGGAGATGGTGGTGGGGAGATATATCCAACCAGAAAGCAAAAACAATCCCATATCTTCATGGACCAACTGTCACTAAGCAACAGCTCACATTCCTTCTGTCAAATAATTTTGCAAGCTTATGTGCTATTGAGCCTTAAAGAAAAAAAAATTAATAAAACAAATGCATGTACAAATAGCCAGTCTTATAAAAACAGCACAAACAAATCGAATTATTAACTTTCTAATATCTTATTAGCATTTTATAAGCTAGTTAAGGCAATTTTTTTTAATGGAAAAGCTTGATTAATTGCTACAGACTTTGAATCAGTTGTTACAAAAGGATTGAGACCCTAGGGAAAAAAAAATCCTTTTCTTTTCTAGCAACCCAGTACAAATCACCTTCACTCTCACAAAATCATAACCTACCGGCAGAATATGCCACTGTCTGTCCTACGAAGTAATCCTGCAGGTGAATCTGCAAAGGGGCACAGACACATGTTACAGCCACAGATGTCTCTTTATCTCAGCTAAAAAAGTCTTTCGGATTGACAATTCATATAGCACTGAAAAAAACAACATTGCTTGCTGTTCAATTCATAAACCCCTGTTTTATTCATACTCTGCTAATCAGCTGCAGGTAGTACCTACTTGTTTTTCAATCTTAAGGTCCTTTCCAAACCTAACTATTCTATGATTCTGTGATTCCTTAAGGAGATCAAGGCATAATGAAGAGGATGGGATGGGAACTTCCTGATTTAAGAAACTTTTACCTTTAAACATCTCAGTCAGGATTCATGACACTTTGCATAAGGTACTTAGGCTAACAGAGTTGGCAAAACCATACAGTCAATAGCACTATTAAAAGAGACTTCTGTAAGGCATCTTTATTGGTACTGCATGCTGTTTAATTAAAAAAAGAGAACAAAAATGTACACAGAGTGCATTAAATACCAAATGACTAATTAATGGTGTGCATCTCTATCAATTACTTGGATTAGAGTGGAAAAGCATTTTTGGTAAAAAGTTGGAGATGACGCATAGGTCAAGGCTTTAATAAACAATGAAGGTGATGGTTAACTGAAGAATCAGCACATTAGGATCAGCAGCTAAATGGCTTGCTTTATCTAATATAGGCAAATAGGGTGCTTAATTTAAATTGGTCATCTGTAAAACCACTTTTTTAAAGGATCAAAAATATTCTAGAAAGAAATATCTTTAAGAACAATTTAAAAGTCCAGGGATCCAGGATTTGCATATATTCAATTAACACAACATTTCTGACTGCAAGAGTCACTGAGGTCTATATTAAGCATAAGGCATTTTCCTTGATGCAAATGCCATGAAGAAAAATAGTTACACCCATTTCATGAACAGTGAAAATTAGAAATAAGTTTGGTAGACACCAGTGGGGAGGAGGTGCCAATGTCTTAAACTGAGAGACTCAGACCTGTCTGAGTTTGCATTGGCAAGTAGTAATATGCAAGTGGTAGCAGTGAATCTGCAGAGCAGTACAGTTAGTGCTGGATGCCAAACATCTGCATTACAAATGGATGAAAATTTTACCTAATACTACTTCTAGTCTGGTCCTGTTATTTATATACTCATAAGTGACAGGATCATGTTAAAAAGTGTCCTGAAGCATGCACCCATCCAGACTTGTGCTGATCTAGAGTTCAGTCTGTTCAATTCAAGGCTTTGTCATGAGAAGCCAGGAGTCATAAGTGAGGTTAACAGGAGATTTCTTTCAAAACTGCTTAATTTCAATTAAAGCATGCTTGGTGCATTTAGAAAAGCAAAAATAGCTTGATGTCTTTGTAAGTTACTACTTGTGGAAGGGTCACATAAAAGAAACATTTCTATTGCATAATTCATCAAAGTAATACACACAGTTGCTGGAAATTCAATCTTGATAGGTTTAATATAGAAACAGATACAAGATAGAAACCACATGCTGGTATCACCTATGAGTATAAATTATATACACATTAGTTTTTAACAATTTCTTCAGTTGAGTCTATACTACTTTAAATGTTTTTAAAAGGGTTTTAAAAGATATGAGTCTGGTTTTGTGACTGAAGACTTATCTCCGTAAACACAGAGTTGAACAGAGGAACAATGGCAGGTAGGACAATCCTAATAACCATAGGTGTCCCAAGAAGGTGACTAGTTAACCCAGTGGACAAGGCAGCAGTTGTCATCTGTGCTTAAAACAGTTTTTCTATATGTGTGGATCTATGTTTAAGTGTGCATATATATATGGGTGGTATACATGTTCATATGGGTGATATTTGTGAATAAAAGCTCAACTTCAGGGATGGTTGGACCTGGGAACATGAACCCTCATGTCTATAGACTGCCAGGTTCAGTAGCCCCTAGCAGTATATGGCAATTAAAAAAAAAAAAAAAAAAGGTGAAATTTAGAAAATTGTAGTGTTGTCTTTAACCTATTATTTAGGGATATATGAAGAGAGTGATCTTATTAATATCTTCCCTTTCCGTACACGCTTGATGCCACAGAGTTCAGTTAAAAAATTAACCAAGAACTAACTGGCCAGAAATGAACATGGGAACTGAGAACCATAGCTTAAGAGGTTCCAGAGGAGCTCAGAATTTCCTTCCTTCCTTCCTTGTTTCCTTATTTCCTTCCTTCTTTTTTCCTTTCTTCCTTATTTCACTTCATGTAGGTTCAAGGATCATCTCTATTGAAAGTACTTTGCTGAAAATATTCCAACATTCTGTTACATCAACTAGTCATATCCCATAAGACTCAAAGCATTTGCAATCCCAATATTTATAAAAAATTATGAATTTGCCTTATTATTATCATATTTCCTTTGCCATTTTGTAGTTTATTTTCTGAATATGTTACTCTAAAGGAGCACCTAGGTTTGTTTTTACATACATTGCCATGGAAGAAAAAAATAGTAACAGACAGGACATAGTCCAAGCAAGCAAAACCAGAGAAATGCAATTAGAAAAATTTTATCTAGCATACAGCATCCAGTCTCCAAACTTCAGTGAAGTACATTAAGATGACAAACTTGATAGCAAAGAAGAGCTCTGTTCCCTGGCCTGACTAAACCTGACAAATAATAAACTAATTTCATCTGATTATTGGTATTCATATCAGTTTGAAAGAATACTGAGGAACTCCCAGAAATCTGTCCCTCTTACTCTCTTTTCTTCTGATTTCTGTAGTCATTTATGTGTCTCTTTTTCTATGTGAATAGAAAGCTGCTGTAGGTTGGAATTTTACTGAATGTAATGTAGACTGATTGTTTGTCAGGGTTGTTGTTATGGTGGTATGTCTCAGTTATTACTGCCATGAGGTTCATTTTCACATTCTTTTGAGTCCTTGGAATTTTCCTCCAGAGAAAAAAAGTAGGCCATTATCACAGCTTCTGTTACTGCATCTGGCACTATTACTACAGAAGCATTTCGATCAAGTGTCATCCAAAAATAGCAGAAAAAAAGAAAGATGTTCCAGTGGCTGTAGTGATTTTTTTTTTTATATGGTAGTTTAGTATGGTAAGCCTGTGTCTGCAGTGCAGCACCTGCATATAGTCCACTGAAGCAATGCATGTCACCTTTTTTGTCCTGCCCTGGCAGCCTTCTTTCTGTATGCACCACAGAAATGGCTGTGAAATAAAATCCAGAGGATATGTCTTAAGAACAGCATCATCTCTTTTGTACTGTCTTTCTTTTTGGTGGCCTTTCTCTACCACACCCTACTCAGACATGAGAAGAATACATCGATATGACTGTGGGAAGGAAATCTGTCACTTCAGTGCACCATATTTTCTCAGCATTAGTTTTATGATGAACAGAAGCTGTAAATCTATTTCTTGAGGTGCTGGATGCACAAGGCTTGCACTGGAGTTCCATTTTATACACACTTTAAGCTCAGAGCATCTGTGAAAGTTACACCCCTGAATTATAGCTCCTGAAACCTGTGTTGTTGCATATACACAGTGAATCCATCATTTGTTAGGGAAAATATGTAATATCCAGCTCTTTATGAGGCTAACACAAGACACACAAAAGCAAAGACTCTGGTGGTTGAAATGAGTAAAGGTCAAAAAAATAGATGTATTATCAAAGGAATCAGAAAATTGTCATTGTGATGGACTGAAGTTTGAATCTTTTTCTTACATTTGGGACACCTAGTAAGGTAAAAGGTTAATAAAAAAGAACTGTCTTTTTATCAGTGATGTTCTGTTACAGCAATTTTTACTCTTTTTTTTTTTTGAATCAATACGTTCCAGGACACTGGATCTCACTCCATATTGTGACTAAAGCTGGAATCGCCTGTGAGGGAAAGTTTCTGGAATGTAAGAGGGAACTTAGCTTTGACTGTTAACCCTATAAAGATTTCCTACTCAAAAGGTATCTTGGATTATTAGAGGTGGTGCTCATATTTCTTGTGCCTGGAATTTGTTGTCTTATTTTGCTCACCATATGCTGCAAGCAATTCTGCATTTGGTTTTGCTGAAGAGGTTGCATGGCTAGCAAGGAGAAACCTTGCTCTGGCTGTTTCACTGTACCAAGAACACTCTGCAGAGGGGGAGTGGAAATATTACCTTCCAATAGGAAAACCCAGGGAAAGAGAAGGTGAGGGTGCTTATACAGTTCAGAAAGAAAACTATAGCAAACAGGGAACATGGAGCACAAGAAAACACTGGGAAATGCTTATGATGAACAGATTTGATAACCAGATAAAACTAAGACAAATCTGTTTAAAGAAAAATATTTTACTTAAATTCTGTTAATTCCTAACAGGCAATCTTTGTGGTGACTTAAAGGGAGCAAGGCTCAAGAGAGGAAGGTACCTTAGGGAGTGCAGCTGGCAGGAAAGTATGAAGCTCATTTTAAGACCAGATGTATTTTCACACCCAGAAAATCTGGGTTTTTTTTTGTTGTTTTTTTTCCTGTTTTAAAATTATCTTTTTTAATAAAACTTAGCTTTGCTTTTATCTTTTTTGCTTTTTTATGTTTAAGGAAAAGTTGCAGGTTAACCTCTCTTCACTCGGGTTTTGACACAACCACAGAAAGAAAAGAACAATGCAATGGGAGAGATCAGGCTGGAATTGAGCCCAGTACCATGAGCACAAGAGGTATTCATTTGACTTTCTGTAAACCATTTGCCCATTTACTTTTCCCAAGAGTTATCATTTACAGACTTTATCCTGTGTGTTTGTGCCAGTGGAAAGCAAAGCTGAGCAGAAGTTAGGTTGAAGGAGGTGATCCTACACCTGTACTCTGTTCTTGTTGGACCTCACTTGAAGCACTGTGTAAAGTTCTAGTGTTCTCAACATAAAAAGGACTTAGAGCTGTTGGAACAAGTCCAGAGGAGGGCCACAAGGATGATCAGGGAACTGGAGCACCTCTCATATGAAGATAGGCTAAGAAAATTGGGGCTGTTCAGCCTGAAGAAGAGAGGGCTGCATGGAGACCTCATAGCAGCCTTCCAGTATCTGAAGGGGCCTATAAGGGTGCTGGGGAGGGACTCTTCATTAGGGACTGTAGTGGTAGGACAAGGGGTAATAGGTTCAAACTTGCACAGGGAAAGTTTGGATTAGATATAAGGAAGAAATTCTTTACTGTAAGGGTGGTGAGGCAGTGGAATGGGTTGCCCAAGGAAGTTGTGAATGCTCCATAGCTGGCGGCGTTCAAGACCGGGTTGGACATAGCCTTGGGTGACATGGTTTAGTGAGAAATGCCTGTGGTCATGGCAGGGGTGTTGGAACTTGATGATTTTAAGGTCATTTCCAACCTAAACCATTCTATGATTCTATGCTCCTTTTGATGCAGCCCAGGATACAGTTGGCTTTCTGGGCTGCAAGAGCACAATGCCGGCTCATGTTCATTTTTTCAGCAACCAACGCCTGCAACTCCTTCTCCACAGGGCTGCTCTGAATCTATTCTCTGTTCAACCTGCAGCTATGCCTGGAATTGCCCCGACCCAGGTGTAAGACCTTGCACTTGATTTTGTTGAACTTCATGAGGTTGGTATTGGCCCATCATTCAAGAGTGTCAAGGTACCTCTGGATGGCATTCCTTCCTTCCAGCATACCAACTGAACCACATAACTTGGTGTCATCAGCAAACTTGATGAGGGTGCACTCCATCCCACTGTCCATGTCACTGACAAGGCTGTTGAAAGGAATTGATCTCAACACCTACCCATGAGGGACACCACTTGTTATTAGTCTCCAGTTAGAAGACTCTGCCTTCAGTAAGTAACTTGTAAAATGACTCAGTAAGCAGTAAGGAAATGGTGGGATGTTCTTTTATTTCAGTATGATAGTTTATTCTCTTATGAGTGGTTTTAACTCTGCCATGGGAACTCTGCATAGCTGGCTCTCCATTCTCCCCTTTACAACTGCAGCTCAATATTTCTTGTACGTTTATCATGCCAGAACTAGAAATATCATTTTGATATTTTATGTAGGAAGAGATTTATGTAGGAAGCATATGTAGGAAGGGATCCTGTAGGAAGAGATTTCTTTTCTAGCATAAGCAACAATATTAATATTAAATTGAAATAATAACTCAATTCTGAAAAATATTGCCAGTTTTCCATGACTTTCATAATGTGCTGGAGAATAAGGGTTTGTTCCATTTTATTTTAAACTGTTATGGGTTGCTATAATTGAAATCACCTCTTAATTAGCAAAATTGTTGTGGCTACTGTGATCATATTAGTAAACATAGACAGACAAAACCAACCTTTCCCTCAGGAAAACTTTTGAAATATCACCAAAAATATCACTATAGCTACCAGCTGCATAAATATTTTTGAGAGATTAAATTAAAGATCTTACAAATCAATTGCTTACACTACAGTTTCTTAGGTGAAACCATGAGGGTCAAACATCACCTTTGGGAAAAGAATTTTAAGGGACTCATACTCGCTTTTGTGTCAAAAAAATAAAGCATATAAAACTATATAAAATTACATAAAATTAAAGCTTTGGCCATATCCACATTTTCACCAAATTATTTTCTGCATTTATACCTGTATGCAGTCATCAGAAATATTAAGAAATCAGTAAACAAACCAGTCCTTTGAGGAGTTGTACAGGAGATGTGTAATCATGCGCCAGAAAGAATTTATCTGCCACAGTCTATTTTTTGTGGTTAACTGATGCTAATTTTTAAGGTTGCTAGTATTATAGAAGGACAAGATTTTCTCTTAGGAAAACAGGATAAATAAATTATAAAATAATTGCTAAAGCAACCATATGTCACATCCTCTTCAGCTTCTTTTTCATATTTTTCCCATCTGAAATATCCATCTTCTGAAGTGCAACCTTTTCTTCTGACCTTTAGGAAATTAAATAAAAATGAGAATTGTTCCTTCTCCCCATTTGGAAGATGAAAAATGTGCCTCTGATACAAAATAAAGTAGGTTAAATTCCTCCTTAATAAGTTATGAAAACCTCCAGGATGTTTCTAACAAAATATCTTAAATGCTTTTCCCACCACTTGGGAACATGTGCAATTAAAGAATACTATAATTAATTAATTGATATTTCTTAATGATTACAGGCTCAACCTATGATTAGCATGCATATCAGCATTTTCGTCTTCACTACAGACAGTTCTTTCTGCCATAATTTCATGACACAGAAATTTTGCTAATAGCATAACAATAAATTAAACTGCATTTTAAAAATAGTTTTAGCTGACTCCTGTGATCTGCCTCCTATCAGAACCATGACCAACACTGTCCTTCCTTTCAGACTTCTTCTCCAGGGTGCATCTGCCTTCCACTAGCAAATAATTTGCAGCATGAGGTGTTCATGTTCATGTCCTTGCTTTACATGCTAGGACTCGTGAACACCATACTCATTAATGAACTTGATTATCCTTATATAGATTCCTCTTAACTAGGGGCTCAATTATTTTCAAAGTTGCTTTTCAAAGACATTATCAAAAGCATTTCTGTCATTGTAATGTTTGGTCAATACCCATGTGGACTGCTTGTTGTGACAGAGGTAAAGCAATACAGCTAATGAACAAAAGAGAAATCATCAAGAAAAAATTATTGAGAAAAAGTATTAGTGGAAAATACCCTTAACGTGATAAAATATAGGTCCACTGCTTTATTGAAGGGAAGATGATCAAATTTGAAGCTTATATAATTTCACATAAGAATATCCATGATCTCATATACGTGACAATATGGCAATCGGTCACCTTTCATAGAAACCCTTTCTGATGGCATGTTTTGCAGCCAAGCCTATGCAGGAGCACACAGGTACATGCTCCACTGGGAACAGCCACCTTTGGTGGGACTGACTGTGCAGAGTTCACCACACTCTCTCATCATTGTTCTGTTTCTTATTAAAGCAAGCCCACCAAACACATTGCCATAACGTCATTTACAGATGTTCCATGATAACCAAAATAAAGATGCAGCAATTCCATTTTCTACAGTTTGTGTAGAGCTTGAAATTATCAGGAAATTTTGGCTTGCAAAATCTGCCCAATGACCTGAGGCGAAATGGGGCATCCTGGTCTCTTCCTTGCTTGTGCAGAGCTGCAGTTTGTAGGTGGGAAGGGGAGAGATGTGTGACCATGAGAGGTAAGGGAGAAGGAGTGAAGTCCATAAGGATGAAGGAGAAGTGGGGTGAACATGAGGAGTGAGGGGAGAGAAAGGGTGGCCAGGAGGGATAAGGAGAGAGGTGATGTGGCCATGAGGGGGATGACAAGCGAGAAGAGGGGTGGCAATGCAGACATGAAAGGAGATGGTGAGTGGAGAAGAGGGTCAGGCAGGAGGAGTAAGGGGAGCCGTGATGTGGCCATGAGGGAAGATGACAAGTGGAGAAGAGGAGTAGCAATGCAGACATGAAAGGAGACTGTGCTTGGAGAAGAGAGTCGGCCACGAGGGAAGATTTTAAAGGGAGATCAGTTTGCCTTTAGTGACATGGTTTAGTGGTGGGCTTGGCAGTGCTTAGGAATGGTTGGACTTAATGATCTTAAAGTTTTTTTCCAACCTGGTTGATTCTATGATTCTATGATTTTGAAATAGACTAGATTATGCCCCACTCTATCACTGAAGATCCTCCAAAGATCAGGAACTGTGACAGGCGTGTGCTGTTGTATACAAGAATGAAATTTCTCTTCTTCTGTTGAATGATACCTAAAACTCACTGCCAAGTTTTCTACCAGCATTTAATTATGTGGGTTTGTGCTTTGAATTCTACAGTTTTAGAAACAGCATTTACTGTGTGGCTTCCCTGTCCTTTGACTTACTTTCACCACAAAAAGCTGCAATGTGCAGAGGGGTGATTACTTACAGACATAGGTATAAGAAATAACCTTTCATGTACGCAGATGGCTTCCTAAAAAGGATCAAGTGAAAACAAAACACAATTGTGCTGCTGCCTAGGGAATTATCTAATGTACCATGTGTGAAAATGACTCTTCTCAGAATGAAGACATGCAAGAAGCAGAGAGGTTGCAGTATCACATAAACATCAGCTTGTACCTGGTGAAAGGCAGCTTGAACATATGCTGATATTCAGAGTGGGATGGATACAGTTCATTCACATCCACCCTAAAAATATTATGCAGCATATTGTCGAGGAAGTAGTAGGAGAAGAGCAGGCACAAGCAATATTCATATCCCTGCGCTCGAAAATGTATGAGGAAGCTGGGAACTGAGAGGTGGTGATAAAAGCAGTGTTGTCACCTTTATCTGCTCTTGAGTAGACGGGCTAGCTGGTGGGTTATTATCTTTCATTCTTGTCTCCTCCCCTTCCTACTGAAAGGTGTTACTGCAATTGCTTATTACCAAGTGATACCCCTAAGGGGGACACTTATAGAGCAGGTTATATCGATGTTATTTGCTCTGTGTGTCCTTAGAAGATAAGTAGCATGCTGACACAAACCTCAGGAACATGACAACATTAACCTTAGCTTGTCATGTAAATCTCTAAAACAGTATCAAGGGAGCAGAAATTTTATGCCAGCAGCTTTGTAACAAGTGCTGTTAGCTACTTTTTGTACAAGTGTGCTTCATAAACAGGAAAAGACTGGCTCCAGTAAAAGACTTAGGAGATTTTTAATTTTTTTTGCTGTCAGATAAGGTTTATGGCTTTGCATGTAACAATACCTGAGTGGAGACGTAGGCATGGACCCCGTTTCTGGTTAGGAAAAGAAATGGTTTATTATCTGAAGGTCCAGGGTTGATACAGACTCTACAAAGTACCCTTGAGTATGAGCGGCTAATACAATTGGTTCACTATCACCACCCGCATGGGTATCTTCACTTCTTCATTGGTTATCTTGCTGGATGCCTCCCACTGTTGTCCCCTCATTGGATGCTGGTTCCTCGCTTCTTTCTTCCTTCTTATCTTGCTTACCTCTCCCTGTAATACTCCCAAAACTTTTCCAGCAACATTCCTCTGCTATCTCAAAGCTTTCCCAGCAGTTAGTCTAGCTCATAAATCCTTTACAACAAGGTTTACACCCACACCTGAGCTGTTGCTTTCATGCCCCAGAGACTCCTATATGCAAGCTTCATAATATAATCCTAAATACATTTTATATATAAAATTATATGGGGAAGCATTACAGTATGAGGAAATAGAATGTCATCCATACACTTTTGGCTATTACCACTTTCGTTTAAAACTAGATACAGAATCGCTCAAAAAGACAAAGATTTTCCAAAACGGTCTGACATCCGGCCTGCAAAGAGTGGGAGAAGAATTAATGGAGCTATTTAGAACTGTAACTGCATGTCATTTGAAGCATGTATTTTTCTGAAATAATTTAACACTTCTCCAGGTTGCAGGGCATCTGGAGATACTGCTTTTCGAATTTTCTATATCTGTCCCTGAGGAAAGTATCAGATTTTACATTCAGGTGAGCATCCAACTGAAATTCATGTGTTTGTTACATCCAGTTTTCAGGAATATGACAAGGTTGTGACACCTGGGAGTACAACTGAAAGAGCAGTCACTTCCACACAGTGAAAAGAAAACTGTTACACAACAAGGGACAGCATCCACAGATCACATTAACTGTGAGCACCTTCAGAGTGACTGAGGTATTTGATTTAGTTACATTTCTGTAATTCTTCTTCCAAAACAAGAGTGTAAAACAGCATCAAACATTTGCATTTGCCACTTTCCTCTCTCCCTTTCCCAAGACATGGATGTTGTGTGTGGCATGGCCTATTTGAAGTGGCAAACATAGGCCAGCCCTTCTGCTTTCATCAGTTGTGAGGAGTTTCTCTGGCTTTTTCTGGTACAGTTTTTCTCCATTGGCCATAAAACTTATGCCCCAGAGGACCTGCCACCAGCTACTAACATTTACTATAGATGCTTTCAGTACCTGGAGTAGGTTGTTTGAGTTGGCTCTCTGTTTCAGCCCTCAGTCTCACTTCTGCATGAATAGCTTAGTGGGCAAGAGACAAATATGTTAAACAGAATCCTTTTAATAAAAAAAAAAATAAATAAAATATTTAAGTTCTCAAATTGTGCTGCATTGCCAGCTTTAATGTGGAGAAAACAACTGCTTTGTGGTGATAATGTGGGAAAAGCTTCATCATCTGGTATTTCTCACTCCTTGGCTGCATATAAATTATGTAAGAGTCTGCATCCATCTCAGCCTACTGCACCCCACTTAGCAGCCTGCATGACTCTGCAGTTAATTCTTGCAGCTACTGTAATACCCTCTTGAAATTATTTGGCAGCTCACCCAGCTGAAAAAGGCATATCTGAAAATTGCCTTTTCTGCAGTTTCGCAGTGTCTGTGATTATCCAGTTTAAGCAGGAGGATCATACTCACAGGAATTGGATTTCCATACCTGACTAATAACTCCTGTCTGCAGTTTCATTTCTAGTGGGTTCTTTACAGAGCAGCAAATATTGGGTACAAAGTACTGAAAAGAGCTAACTGAGGAATAATTAAACTAAAATCGAGTGTTGAGTGAAAGCTGGACATTAACAGTCATGCTAAATCTCTTATAGAAAAGGTTAAACTAAAGAGCATTTGTTCCCAAGAGACCTCTCACACATTTTACTATCTCTTAAGAAGAGATTTGGCTTGTGGGGACCAAATTTTGTGGCTAAAACTAATGCCAGAATGTTGCGGTTTAAGCTCGGCTGGTAACTCAGTACCAAGCAGCCGTTCACTCACTCCCCCCCACCTTTACTTCCCCCCTCTCAGGGAGGGATGGGGAGGAGAACCAAAAGAATGTAACTCTCACAGGTTGAGATAAGAGCAGTCCAGTAACTAAGGTATAACACAAACCACTACTGCTACCATCAATAATAATAGTGATAAGGGAAATAACAAGGGAGCAGAATTCTACTGCTCACAACCCAATGCCAACCGATACCCAGTGCGACCCAAGCAGTGATCTAACCCTTCCGGGTAATTGCCCCCAGTTTATAGAGTGGACATGACATGCTGTGGTATGGAATAACTCTCTGGTCAGTTTGGATCAGGTGTCCTGTCTCTGCTTCCTCCTGGCTCCCCCTCCTCCCTGGTAGAGCATGAGACTCAGAAAGTCCTTAGTCAAGTAAACATTTCTGAGCAGCAACTAAAAACATCAGTGTTATCAGCACTGTTCCCAGGCCAAAAGTCAAAAACACAGTGTTGCACCAGCTACTAAGAAGGCGAAAAATGACTGCTACTGCTGAAACCAGGGCATAGAACAAGTTTTATTGAAAGAGAATGCTCATGTTATATTGTGTGCATAGAAATAAGTCACTTTCCTCTTTCAGAAGACAAAAAAAGAAAAAAAATCTCTATAATGCAATAAAGAAACACTTAGCATGCTGAGGTTCAAATAAGAAAGGACTGTCAGTTTGGAATATATGAATTGCGTATCATCCTGTTTAAACGATTGCTACAATTTATTAATAAATGTCATGACAATCCAAGTCACAGAATCACGGAATAGTTAGGGTTGGTAAGGACCTAAAGATAATATAGTGCCAACCACCAACATGCTTAATTTTCAGAAAAAAAAGTCTGGATGTTTAAGTTTTTTTGAAGTGGGGGTAGACAATAAGGTAAGTGTTCTTTGCTACTCTAAACTAGTTTGCCCTTTCCTAACAGAGGGCTGGTTTTGCTATTGAAAGTTTTCTACAGCATGCTACATTGGCTATTAATGTCCTGGTAGCCAAGACAATGCCATAAAAGCAGATAATTTTTTTATTGCCTGGGTTGTTGGTTTTTTTCTTTGCAAATATCTTCCCGTCTTGCTGAAATTCATCAAGGATAAACAGTATGTGCTACACCAATAACGGCTTTCATAAGAGATGCAAGTTTTCCGTTAGATAGAAAAGACTGAGGTATTTCAAGGGCACAGGGCCTTAAAGCTTTTTGAAACTTACAGGCTGAAATAGCCTCTCAGATACATATTCAGTTCATATAAAAAGTAATAAAGGAGCAGCACAGTTACTGTGAATACCTTTGCCACAACTATCAAAAAACCCTCTTATTGGAGACACTTTTCTATTTTTTCAGCAGTGTTTTACATACTGGCCACAGAAAGCACTGCACCAATCTGCAGAGCTATCAGAATCATACTATAAAGCTAGCAACAATAGTAGTGGGATGCAGATCTCATTCAGTCCTCTGTGGCATGACTTCCTGTGCCATACTGTTAGAGAATGAAAAAATGTAGTTGAAAATCAAAAAGAAGAAAAAATTCTCCAGTTTTCCCTGTGTGCTTTGTAAATGTAATACCTTTTTTTCTAGCATTTTTCCAATATGAGACAGGAGTACAAAGATAGCAAAAATGACACACAGACTCCACATATCCTTTGTGCATTTATGCACACAGATTAACCCATGCTTCCTATAATAGATGTGCTGGACTGCAAGAGAGTAAACTTTCACCTCTTGAGGGACATGATTGGTGGAGTGCTAGGGGATAAAGGCCTGCAGGGAAGAGGAGCCCATGAAAGCTGGCTAATATTCAAGGGTCACCTCCTCATAGCACATGAGTGATGCATCCCAGCAAAGAGGAAGTAGGACAGGAAAGCCATGAGGCTTACATGGATTGATAAGGAACCTCCAGGCAAACTTAAACATAAAAAAGAGGCATGCAGAGGATGTAAACAAGGACAGGTAGCCTATGAGGAATAGAGAGAAATAGAGGAGCCATGAATAAGGTTAGGAAACCTAAGGCCTTGATAGAACTCTAGCTCTCCTCCCCTCTTCTCTGCTTTACTCCCCCACTTTGAGTACTGTTTGGCAGATGTCACATTCTAGCAAGAGCACTCTGATTTTACTTAATACAGCCACAGAATAATTTGAGGGGAAACTCCAGAGGTCACCTAGTCCAACTCACTGCTCAAAGCAGAGCTAATAAGAGCAGTTTTCTCAGGGTCATGTCTCACTGAGTCTGGAACAGCTCCCACAGTGACTGTCCTCCGGGCAATGTGGTCCAGAATTTGACCCCCGTCTTGGGTTCAGCAGTAGCCCTGGGCTTAAACCACAACAGCCCCCTTTATAGTAAAAATATTTCTCCTTCTGTCTAACCTGAAAAAAAAACCTGTGTCTGTCTATGTCCTCCCAGCAGGTAGTTGCAGAGAGCACTAAGGTCTCTGCTGAGCCTTTTCTTTTTCAGGATGAACTGACCCAGCTCTTTCAGCCTCTCCCTGTGCACTGTGTGCTTTGTCCAGCTCTCTGGCTAACATGGTGGCCTCCTCTGGACTTGCTGCAAAATATATTTATCTGGTGCTGGACAGCCCAAATCTGGTGTCAGCACTGACAAAGAGAGGAGAAAGTTCCCTTCCTGGACCTTTTGTCTACACTCCTTCCACTCTGCATAACTTAAAGCCAAGTCACTAATTTATTTACCAAAAAAAAAAAATATGTTTTTTATAGCTTAAAGACCATGAAAAAGGAGAGAGAATTTCCTTTTCCAGTACTCATGTTGTTTTTGGCCTCTGTATTAAGTATTTCTAAACCTTGGTAGTAACATTAGTGAACGCACTGATTTTTCTAATTTGTGCTTCTACCCATCATGTTAGTCATCTCAGAACTGAGAGATTCTACACTTCATTCTTTTTATCTTACCATTTGCCTTCATCAGGACCCTTAAATTGTTAGTTCCCTGAAGAATGTGGCACCGCATACACTATAAAATAAATAAATGGATCAATAAATAAATAGAATGGAATAGCTGTATTGTAACACAAAGGCTTTATGAGACTTTCCCCTCATATTGGGTTTCAAAACTAAAATTCAATTTTAACTAAAAAGTATTCTGTATTTTCCTTCTCCTTCCATGTCTCACAACATCTCATTAATCCTTCTTGACTGGCATCAAGTAAGGATGCACTTTATAGGTATGCATTTTCTTTAAAAATATTAGAAACCTGTACCCAGATCTCTTCATTTTTGTTTCACATAAAATACAAAAGCCCTGCTCAAGGAAAAGTACCACTTCCAGTAGCCCCTTGTTTTCTGTAGTAATGTCCACTGAATATGGGGTTTGCCCCTTAGGATACAGTTGCCATGAAGTACACAGCAGGTTATTGAGCCTTTTATTATGCAAGACTGCAGCTGTAATTTCAGAGGCAAGTGTTTCTGCTTCAGTCCTCTCTGATAACAGGCTTGCTGGGGGGTCACTGCAGCATGTTTTGCACTGTCACAGGTGAGTCTACAGTGCATTAAAGAGGTTAGAGGAGCAAGAAGCATTTCAAACCTGTCCCCAATGCCGTTGGCGGCAGCTGACAAAGTACTGCAGTTGCTGGTGCAACTTGACGGCTGCCATGGCCAAAGGACAATTCACAGTAAGCATCTTAGGTGCAGTTACCTTCTTTTGGATACTATGAGATTTGAACAGCATAAGTGTTATGACATTTTGCATTTGATCCCAGGTCTCCAGTATTGCTTAATATAGGAGTAAGAAAGCATCAATGAGTCCTCAAAGAGATGGTGGTATATCATAATCCAAGTGGGAGAGAGAAGAGTAGGTTTCTTAGGATTTTTCCACCCCTCAAAGTACCCAACCATCCAACCAGAAAACAGGTTTGTGTAAACTGTGGTATTGTGGTGAAATGTTTTTATTTATAGGACAGCTTCCTCTGAGTGTGTTTCCACAGATTCCAGAATCAGCATTTGTATTTGTCCTCACCTTCCTAGTGAGAAAAAATCCCCCACTCTGCTGATTTCCCTGCTGGTACTGTTTTGCTTTTCCCGTAAAGGAGTGAGGTTCCAAGGATGTTTTGACAACCCTCCTCTCCTTTCTTTTCCATTTCAGATGATTTTAAATCTGAGTTAAAGGGTTTTACCTGTGTTCACCATTTCCAGTGAGAGCAGCATTTGCCTGACACAACTTGTGATTTGAGAGTAATCATACTTATTGGGTCACATTTCACCAAAATCAGCTAATTAAAAGTTTTTAAATTTTACTGCCACCTTATTGAGTTTTCATCAGTTACTACTATAATACTAAGCTTTACATCTTATATTTCTCACACTCTCACTTGAAAAGAAGTGAAATATGGTTCAAAAGAACTTGGTCTACTTGCTACTATGAATTCCATTTTCAGTGTTGTGTTCATCTACGCATTATTGTCTACTTTATCTATATCTGCATTTATACTGTTTATCTTTGACTACCTATATAATCTGACAACATTCCTTAAATATTATCTATATAAATCAAGCTTTTGAGAAGTATAACGTATAAAAGAGTAAGCTGTTTGCTGCCATGTTTCTTCTTTATGGTCCGAGATATATCTGATTGAATGTGCCTAGCTTCATCTACAGTACAGAAACAGACATATGGAAATATACTGTCATTTATCAACAACAAGCTCAAAAACTTCTCTGGTCTTCATTCATATACAGTGTCCTATATCCCTGCAGATACCCCAGTTTTATCTGGGGATAATCTCAGAAAAAGATTTTTCAGACAGAATTTGTACCTGCTATTGAGAATATTCTTATTTTCCTATTTATTTCTCCAACTATTATGCACCTTTATTTTCATTCAAAGAAAGCTGTCATTTATGGTCTAAAATTCATTTCAGAAACATTTATTCGTAGTCCAAAAATAAACTTATAAGAAAGTACATGGTAGAGGATAAGGAGAAAATATATTTATTTTATAAAAGCAAAATGCATCAATTCTTATCTAGTAACACAGTCTGTTCTGAGGATGTTCACATATATGAGATATATAAAGGAATGCATATGAGATGCATTTCCTTACAGGAAAAGGAAGACATTATTCCTGGTGGTAGGAAAGGAGAGCAAACGTAAAATTCAGTTGGAGGTTGTTCACATAGCAATTGATACTTGTTCAGCCAAGTGACCTAATACCCAGATAGCAGATGAAATCCAGTGTGAGAATGAGGTGAAAGAAAGGTCATACTAAGCACTTAAAGAAAAACCTGTTCAAAGGCATATTTCCTTTTAATTGTCATCACTGATTAAGTCTTCAAACAGAAAGGTGCTGATTCCTTGTACCATGGGACTCTATATTTTAATTGCTCATGTGGTCATTGCCACTGTAGCTGCTATAACCATTTTGTTAGATTATCATCCTCAGTGATACATAGCAGTGGCAGTTGTATCACTACTACTGTGGTTTCTTCTCATCAGTTTTGTAAGTAGGTTTCTTTGAGAAAGGAATAAAAAGTACACTGAGTTAATTTTGTTTATTGCATACAACGTTTAGTATAATATTATCATATCTGCTCTTCTAATTTCAAAGGGAGAACTCTAAATATTTATAGTGACAGTCCCAGAATTTTTCCTTAAAACTTTTTATCTCAAATGAACTCTTTTTAGCTGGACATGAACTCTCACATGTTTTTCTTGACAAACAGCTGTATTTACTTTCAGGTCTTCCATGCTGTGAAGCAATTCACAGGTACTGGAGAGCAGCCATAAAATACCTATTATCAAGTAGATATCGCTACTCAAAATATAAACTCTGACCATTGCATTGGTACCAATCTGACCTCCACACCTACTTTGCAGAAAAGTTGACTCTCATGTGAGGCCAGTTTTAAAAATGAAGACTACTAATGAAATATATAGCCAAGATTTTAGTTTCTGGAATGGGCAGCTGCCAAATTTAACTCTTTGCTGCAGCTGCTCTCAGAGACAGAACAGGAAGAGAAAAGGGCACTAAAGCACAGCCTGCCAAGCTAATGACAGACGGCAGCAGCACAAATGGAAAAAAATGCATCTGAACTCTGGATAAAACCACAGAATTACCAATATTTTACCCTACACAGCAAACTGTGCAAATGGAAAGAGTGCAAATGTTAATGGAATATGTGAAGAAGCATTTAATAAAGATGTCAATCCTTTTAAAATGAAATCTCTACCGATGCTTATTTACACATCCTCCTCTTTTTTTTTAATTTGTATTTCTTTTCATAGTGTCAGTATTGTTTTATAGTACAAAAATATAAAGATGACTTAAAATATATTATTAGTATCCTAAGATACATAGATGTAAACATTAAATGACAGTACAAAAAGCATTATAGGACTATTATTACCCTTCTTTGGCTTGATTCCTTCTGTATTTGCCATTCAGTTTATGCACAACAGAAATCTTTTTAATACCTTAAAAAAATTATTGTTCACATGACAGATCAACTAAAATATTCTTTGTGAGGAGAATGAAATCTCTCTATTAAGGATCCATAGTTCATTAGAGACATCATTTCAAGTGCTGCATCCCATACATGTTTTTCTGAGGGTCTTCTGAATCAAATGGTATTTATTGTTAGTGCACATCTACTCAAGCCCCATCAATTTTGCTGTGTACTTTATGATGACTGCTTCATGAACACAGTCTGCCTACATGAAGGCAATTCAGTCTTTCAGACGAGATTAATCTGAGCAGATAAGAATACAGAAGTTAGCCCAAAGGAGCAAATCTTACTGTCCATATTTTCTGATACCCAGGGATAACTGCTGATAAAGGAAAAAAAACTTAGTGCCTTTGCAGTTCAGAAAAATTTATGAATCTGTGAAAGGGATAATAAAAGGCGAAGAATTTATTTCTGGATTCCCCAAGCAAAACAGCAGTAGCATGCAGTAAGTGACAAAGAATAAAACTGCACAAGTTTTACACACAGGTATGGAATCATCTTTCTTCTCAGACTTCCTCTGTGTATGTAAGAAGTATTCCCTTTATCTAACTTTAGTAAGAGATGCTGGACTACTTAGAGAAATTATTAAGATTGAAACTCTGAAGATACCTATTTACCTCTACTGCCTATACAAGGAACCAGGACAGCTAACCTATGCTTTTCTTAGCTTAATTTCTATAGTTAAGACAAATTTACCTTTTAAATTCTCTTCCAAAGGAATTCAGTTCATTATCAGTTTGAATTCCTTTCACAGCCCTTTCTATTTGGAGAGAATCTGACCCACCTCTCTGAACATTAACAATCCTTTTAAATATAATTGACTGTATTTTTTTTATTTGTGACTGCCATTTTATGAATTTAAAAAAAAACACATTATCCTTAGACTAATTATTTTGAATAGTTAGCGTAATTTCACTACAGCACCATGTTCCTTAGCAACATATTCTAGCCCTGCAGACATGTTGGCTTATCAAAGAATATGTGCTTTCTTCAGAGGAAATTAAGTCACCACTTGTGCTGCTCTAAGTTTTTCCCAGAACAATGTTCTGTCTTTCAAATTGTTCTGCAAAATTGCCTCGAAACCCCCTAACTATGTATGTCAAATGCTACATTGTCCACATAGTTACTGTTGCTATGCAAGTAGATGGTACGGACTTAAGTAAGAGACATCTACAGCCAAGCTGCAGAGTCTAGAAAGAACAATTCTAGTGCATCTAAGTTTGATCACTATAACCATACCTTGGTATGCCTTTTGGAGACGTTTTAAGTATTTCCATAGCATCCTCAATTGTCTAACTCATGAAAAAGGATTTCATAGCAATTCAGGGTGGCACTTTTCCAAGAAACCTTAGGCATACCTGCATTTCTCATTTGGTGCCCTGGAAGTTTTGGGTTTAGGTGTGATTTTGACCTATGTTCATAATCAGTATGGAGTTTCCTTCGTAGCATAATCACAGAAGAATTCATGCATAGAAGTACCATAAGTGATTCCCATTTGTTAATGGGAATGCAACACCCTATAAACCATTGACTTTCTCATTACTGCTGGCAAAGATTTGTCCACAGAGCAGATACTGTAATGTGTCACAGCAAAATGAAACTTTCTCTTCCCCATCCCTGTGCTGTACCAGTTGGTGACGTAGACAAACATGGTGTCTTTGGTGACCAAATGAAATGGAGCAGGAGAATGTCTATATCAGAATCAAAAACTGGAAACTAGAAAACATTCAAAGCCCAAAGTTCAGGATTTTTTAATAAATTTCTTCCTCTTTGCTTTTCCTTGTAAATCAAAAAACAATGAACTGTAATTAAAAATAAGAAATGAAAGTGAGGAACAGCGTCAACTTAACTGACATTTACTGAAATGTCTTCTACTTTTGTTCAGAAGAGAAAATGAAGGAAAAAATAATTCTATTAAGTACTTTGTTAAGAATACCGCTCTACAATGGCTGTTTTCTACATTTCAGTTATAAAACCTGGTATTCTACCCTTTTCTTTCTTTGCCTAACATTACCAAGAAATAAAATCACTTCCTGTAATGTATTTGCCACTCTTTATTCTGCCTCAGATTACGTGAATTAATCTTTTGACTCTATATTGTTGAATGGCGTCACATCCATGTCAGATCAAAGTCAAGCTGTTAAACTATGTCAAGCAGAGAGTCACTTGATCTTTATCAAAAAATAAGTAAATCTACTTGCATTTGTTCCTGAGCAAAGGAACTTACACAGCAAATTACTACAGCGAAAGTGCATCCCATGAATCCAAACTCTGTCTCACATAAATAAAAAGTAAAGCCAGAATCTGGGCCATTTTCATGACTTTACTGAACACCTCCACTGTGCCAGTTCCTATTGTCAGTAGTCATAGGTTAGATGAATGGGGACTACTGGACAATATTCAGGAAAACATACCACAAAGAACAATCCTAGAAAGACTAGGAAGGATTAAGACAGTGCAATGAGTCTAACAGTTTTCTAGATTCCATTTAGCAGTTCAAGCTCCTAAATCTATTTGTTTATGTTACAGTATGCACTACTGAGAATAACACAAATCGCTTGTATTTTGCATGCAGAACCAAATGCTGATCTGAGCAAGACCATTTACCAGAGGTGAAGCAGGTGATGTATTTTTTTACTTTGGAAAGCCACAGGCTTTCACTTTGCAATGGTATAAAAATCCCTAACACATTGAAATATGAGCCTTAGTCTTTCAATTGTCTACTAGAGGATGTAAATTGAAGGTGTTTTTAAACTGTGTAGAGTCCTGAAAGAGGTAAATTAATAGAAAGAAGAAGGAATTACTTACAGGCTTTTTTACTACACAGACATCCGCACAGAAAGTATGAAAAGATAAAACACTTGCCATAAAGGGAAATCCTGCAACACTTTGCAAGCTCTATTCTATGTCTACAGTCCTCCACTGTCAAATCTAAATCCCAAGAAACCCTAAAATCAATAAGAATCAATGCATCAGCTGTTAAAAGTGCAACTGTAATACTTGGGGAGTAACAGTGGGGCCATTTTAAAGTTTACCAGCTTTCTTTACAACTACTGAGAGGATAATGTGAGGAGGAAAGCATAACTGAACTGCAGGATTTTTCAAGAGGAGACATACATACTTTTTTAATAGTGGTTTCTGAAGTTAATTGTAGAAAACATGACCAAAAGCTATTCCAATACCAACAAGAAATCCCAAGCCTTTGTGGTCTTCCCAATGCTATGCTGCTTGTCAATTAGATGACTTATTTGCGATGCAATTGTTACCTCATCAATTACCAGTTATGACAATTTTAGCAGTTTGACTGAGTTTGGTGGATATTTTTTTTGCAGTGCAAATCAAACCTAAACTTTTCCGTCTTAAGACAGATGATGCAGAGATATTATAGAAATATATTCCATGAGGTGGCTGTAAGATTTAAACAGATTATTATACATAATGTTATACGTAACATTTCTCATTTTATTGTAATTCTCCCAGCAAACTAGAAACAGTGAAGCAGAGCTAAACTGGAGCAGCTGCATTTAACATTCCTTGAATTATTGCAAAACGTAATTGTCATGGGTTCAGCAGCAGCAGTTGTTTTTCTCCTTTAAGTAGTAGCTGGTGAGCACTGTGTTTTGGATTTTCGGCTTGGGAACAGTGCTGATAACACCAGTGTTTAT
>JASSUY010026531.1:0-15718 GCA_032466535.1 Forpus xanthops | reverse complement strand
AAAGCAAGAAGCTAGCTTGGCCTCCTTTCCACTGTCAGGTATTTATGTTCACAGAGTTAAAGTGTCATGGTACTCTGGGCCAGGTGCTCAGCCAAGCTGAAACGGTGCCTCTTGTTTGACACCTATACGAGCTTTAGAAGTTAAATACCTAACCTTCTATACACTTGGTTGTGAATATATAATCTATTGCAGAAAATTCTGGGAAACGTCAATTTTTTTTCCTTCATAGTGATTTTTAAAATAAGATACAGATTTAAAATGTGTTAGCTCTTATATTACACACAGATCCATGTTTCTAAAACTACTAATATCTCATATCACATATATTATTCACCTTTTTGCAAGGATAATCTGCACAGATTTTTTCCTATTTATAATAAAATTTCATTCTACCCAGTGCATAATTACAAAGTACAATTAGAAAAGAGCCTTTATTGTTGCCAGAATTGTTCGAAAAGGCCTAAGCAAAAACAAGAATAGGTTATTTCCAGTTCATCCTTGAGCAAATTGTTATAGACTTGGGAAATGTAGGGCTTTCATCAAAAGTGATGGAAAAGAATTATGGACTTCTACAAAATTATCTGTTTTCTGCTGTCTTTACTCAACAAGTCATCTTACTGATTTCAGAGATTAAACATGAATGGATGCAAGAGTCTTGCGGGAGATCATGGACAACGCAACAACGACCAATGTGATCAAGCTTTGACAATTTATTATACACAAGCATCACCTTTTATAGATAAGTTTCAGAATACTAGAACATTTGATAACATCTGATTGGTTAACACCTCTTAGCCAAGTGCTAGCAACAACTTAATGATTGGTCACAGCTTATGAGACGCCTATAAAGGCAGGCCAATAGGTGCTTTCCGGCCTTTGCAAGTGAGGGCCACTCTGTGGCAGACGATCCAGCCCCACGACATTCTGGTCTGCACACAGGCGTCCTCTGTTAACCCTTTCAGCAGCCTCTGAAGGCTTCTGGCTCACTACTCGAGTGAGGCTAAATCAAAGGCTGGATTGCTCACATGTCCATTCTCAACAAGAAACATTTCCACAGAGTCTGGTGTGAAGACTTGGTTTTTCAAAATCGTGATCATATTCCAAAGTTGTAAAGTTGCTTCTGCATCATACTTTTCTGAGACTACAGGCACAGCGCAGGAGCATGTTTAAGCCAGGAGGTGGTACTGGAATGACACTTGGGTCCTCTTCCTTTTCTGTCTTCCAGCAGACAGAGAGAGACATTATATAAAAGCCACAGATGCTTCCATTGTCCAGTCTGTCAACTTGGTTGGACTACTCAGAAGAAAGGAGGTCTTTGTGTTCAGAGAAGAAATAGCAAAAGAAGATGTGGAGCAAGCTAGACAGCTGTGTATGACAAAACAATATCCCCTCTGCAAGAAGATGACCCTGTTGTGCTAGGTGTTTGTACCAGCATCTGGTAAAAAGTATGTCCTCTGCATCCAAGTTCTGGCTCTTCACAGTAAGAAGAAGGCTGGGAAAAGAAGATGAAAATTAAAGGACACAAAATATCTTTCCTTGTGCTCATGATTATACATAGATCAGTGCTAGAACTAGGTTTCAATCAAAAGCCTCACTGAAAATACTATAAAAAGAAACAGTAGGATGGTTTTGGTATATATAACTGATGCAAGTGAAGAAAACAGTGATAATAGGTGAGCTTAACCTTCTTAACACAGTTATTTAACTTCTATATAGACAGATTTTCCAAAACACCTAAACAAATCTTAAGGGCCTTTAAAAGCCTGACAGCAGGTTCCTATCCTCATTTGGAAAACGGAGCTATGTACTTAGCTGCTTTTTTCTTTGTTTTTATTCATTTGAAGGTATAGTGGGTTTTAAAGCAAGAGATCAAGATTATGATGTATATTTAGATGTACAGTGCAAGGATTTGACCAGAAAGGAAAACCAGTGCAGTAACCAATGGATGGAACACAGTTCCTTTCCTCCACAAAACAGTGTGTTACAAATTTGAGAATCTCTCTGCATTTGTAGCAAGGCTTGCAATGTTGCTTCTGTGAGGGGAATGACAAAAAGCAAACTTCAGGCATTAAATGCCACAATATGCCACATAATAAGAGACTAAACTGAGAAACTATTCCAGTGTCATTAAACATAGGGACAGTTTATGACAAGTCAGGACAACCAAGTGATCAGGCCCAGTCAGCAGGGGTTTATAAAGGGCACATCCTTCTTGACTAGCCCAATCTCCACATCTACAAGGTGACCCTCTTAGTGGATGAGGAAAAGGCTGTGGTTATTGTTTGCCACACAAGCGGCTGAAAAGCTGCCAAGGAAAAGGACTTAGGGGTGCTGATTGACAGAACTGAACATGAACAGCTTGTGCCCTAGCAACCAAGAAGTCCAATGTCATCTTGGCATGTATCATAAACAGTGTGACCAGCAGGGCCAGGGCAGTGATCATCCCCTGTACTGGGCACTGGTGTGGCTGCATCTCAAATTCTGTGTTCAGTTCTGGGCCCTCACTACATTAAAGATCTTGAGGTGCTGGAGCTTGTCCAAAGAGCAACAAAGCTGGTGAAGAGTCTGGAGCACAGTTCTTGTGAGGAGCAGCAAGGGAATTGGAGCTGTTTAGCCTGCAGAAAAACAGGCTGAGGGAGAAACTTACTGCTCTCTACAGCTACCTGAAAGGAGTTTGTAGTGAGGTGAGTGTCAGCCTCATCTCCCAAGCAGCAGTGATTATTATATTTTCCAAGAGGAAATGGCCATAAATTGCACAAAGGGAGGTTTGGATTGGTTATAAGGAAAAAATTCTTCATTGAAAAAGTTGTCAAGCATATGGCTTGAACAGTCTCCCCAGGGAAGTGGTTGAGTCACCATTCTTGGAGGTATTTAAAAGATGTGTAAATGTGACACTTAGGGGCATGTTTTATTGATGGACTTAGTAAAGTTAGGTTGAGTTGGATTTTATGATATTAAAGGTCTTTTCCAACCTAAATGACTCTATATTTATATGAATTTAAATCTTTCATCATCAGAAGCATTTGCAGTTAGTAGCTCAGATTAACCTTTGCCTAAAAATTATTTCTTTGTCAAAGCAAAACAGATTCAAGGCAAACTTTTGGCTTTGATAAGACATCAGACTTGAGAGTGTAACCTTCTTGTCTCTTTCTGAATTTGTGAATAATGGGAAACATCCTAGTTGCTGCACTGGGGAAAGGTTGTTAATGGCTAGCTAATCTGCCTGAAAACTTATTTCCCTTGGGAGAAGAGTAGTCTACCCTCAGCGAACTGGTAGTCTTGGTAAAAGTTTCCTTATTTTGTCCTTCAATCAAGGTAATAAAATCAACTGTTATCTTGATCAAGTTAGCAACCATGTTATCTTAAGGCCAATTAGATATAAGAGAAAGGAGGAATTCTGCCAAGACCACCTTCCAGTGAGTCTTCCTTACTTTTTGTACTTAGTGCAATACAGGAGGAAAGCTTGGTTGAAGATCATGACATTTAGAAGCAAACTTTAGCCTACCGCTGATCTTTGTGTTATACAGGTATAAGATGGAGTACACATAAATATTCTGCAAAAGCAAGACCTCTTGAGATATGACTACACTATACACCTGCATGACTATTAATAGCCCTCACCATTTGGATAGTAAAAGACTTCAAGTCTTAAATCTGCTTGCCTTAAGCATCAGGAAGTCATACCCACCCCCTAAAAAATTATGAGAGAGTCCTATATTTTATGTCTAAGGCTTAAAAGGTTTTGTCTTCCACCTTGGCTCCTTCTACACAATCTGACTGACTACAATATCTCCCTCTGCCTCCTGAACTGTCAAGGACCAAAACTGCAAGGACTTTGGTTTCTCAGACTCCTTTTTTTAATCCTCCTTTTTATGTCTACGAGACAACTTTGAGGACCGCATTTGCCAGGCTTTCCTTCATCCTTTAATTCCTCCAGTTATTATTTTACTTTGCTTTATTTGAGATACTTTCATTTTTCTCTCAGCTTCTATTTTAGGTCACCTCCCTGAATTTAAGACAACTCATGCTGCCAGCTTCACACAGATTCCTATAACTAGCTTTTTCTTTGCAAATAAACAATCATGTGCTTATAGCATTAACATTTAGGAGTGGCTGTACAATAAACATAAAGATGCATTTAGTGCGTGGGGGAACTTTTAATAGGGGTCTGTTTTATTAGAGAATAAATCTTTACTGTATTTAAGTGAGTGGGACAGATGCAGTTTTTCCACTTGGGTATAAATCTCAATCTATATCTCACTTCTAAACAGATATTGTTGTTTTTTCCAAATATGTCATGGCATTCATTTTTTTCTTCTATCTGGTGGATGTCTGGTAACTATTTATAAATCTCAAGTTCAGTAGTATCTTTATAGTGTAGTAGTATTTCCCACAGAAAGTAAAATGTACCTGATTTCCTTGTCTAATTCAAAGAGTGCTGATACTGTTTCCATGTCCTGGATACGCATTTCATATTGCATGAATTTTTTTTTAGCCTGACACAGCAGGCAATAAGACATAAATAGTCACCACTTCCCAGTAAATTTTACTATAAAAAGCATATAAGACAAAACTACCAACAGTAACATAAACCTTGCAAAGCACAGAGAAATTTTCTTTTAAGGCTGTGAAGCAAAATGCGATAAACTAGAAAGCATAATGTGTTCCAGGGCTTACAAACAATGCATCAAGCTTTATTTACTGTCATAGCCCTTTTCAGTCAATTTTTTGTTAGTTTTCTCCTAATGGCCTCTGTGAAAATGTTTAAAAGCAAAAACATGCTATCTGATATAAAAAAATCTGCTCTTCAGAACCTCTTGATGGGTGTATAGTTCCATTGGAATGGAAGTTCTCTAATGGTAATGTCACTTTTAGCAATGTTTTGTTTAATTTTCAAAAGTAAAAATTATTTTATTTTTACCCAATGAGCTTGGCTGCAGTTTTATTTCTTCTAAAGACAAAAGGGCTTAATGTTGTTTCTCCGAAAGCAGATTTGTTTCTAAGCAATTGTATAATAAGCAGACTCGCTTACTGACATCAGACATCACACAGGGGCAATCATTTTACTTGGAGGCTACCCAATCTGAATTTCTTCCCATTCCTAGTGTCTTTTTTTTTTTTTTTTTTTTTTTTTTTTGAGGCCTTCTGCTGACTAACAAATTATGGAGTATTCTCCCTGGACTTCAAAAAACCATTTCAAGCCAAGAGAGAGAATGATGCAGTGAACCTCTTGGGAACAGATTCTAATGACAGGCGGTAATGCTAGTTTTATTTTACCTACATTTTTTAAGTTCCTTTTGAATTACTGGCCATGTTCTTCTAGGATGAAGAGTTCCGTTGTACCTCAGGCTTAGCAAGAAATTGGAAACCTTAAGAATCCCATTAAGAACCCAAATACTGCTAAAAGGTTGTCCCTGTTGGTCCTTTCACATGTTCTTCTCAATTTCTGCAATTTATATGATATGTGAGGGGAGTAGGATGATGTTAGTGATAAAAGCCAAATGTCTTTAATTTTGAATGTCTCTGTGGGTCAATGGCTTTTTTTGTTTATATCATTAAAAAAATGCTGGTGAATAACCAGGAAAGATTAATTTTTAATAATTTTTCTGTTATGAAATGCCGACTTGAATTTATTAGTTGTGAATTGTGGTCTGCACATTTGGTCTTTTTAAAAAAGCACAGCAGTTTAGCTATATTATTAGTAATATGCATGCTCAGAGTATACTTCTTCCATATCACAAGAGTGGGGCGATACATGGATACCAACTTTTGGGGGCCAGCAGCTCCTAGGTAACAACTTGCCCTCTTTTATACCCATTTCTCTAGTTAAGTGAACTCATTGGCACAAATCACTGTGTCATGTCTTTCTGACAACATACCTGCATATTGTAAGATACAGACAGCAGATAAGATCAATTGTTTGTCAGAGAAACACAGAGAGCTCCCACAGATCAACCGAGACAGAGGAACAGCTTTATCAACTTCAACCACAGGATCATTTATCCAGCAGCCTGACTCCTACAGTGTTCAGTACCAAATGTTTAGGGAATATCTATGCATGCTAATGCAGCATGTTAGAGCATTTTTTTTTCTAGGTCCTACCTTTCGAGGGTGCAACAGTCTGCCGTTCAAATACCTCCTTGACCAAAAGGTACGTTTGGATCAGTGGGCATAATGAAAAAGAGTGAAACTATCCTCCATCAATTTCTCTTATTCTGCTTTATGATGCATTTCTATTTCTCATTTCTGCTGCATCTTGCGACAACTAATTCAACATCTCAATGATATATGGTTTGAGAAACCTTCTTCTTCAGTTTTTATTATTACACTCTATTCTCATTGTGTGATCTCTAGATATTAAGCTTTGCTTCTAAACAAAACATGATGAAAATTTGCATATGCCATCTGAAAGTGTTAGGAAACTTCTATGCCTAATGGTTCTTGGTGCACAGAGATATATTACTTGGTTTCTAAACAACCCTAACCTGTTTTATGAAAACAAGTTGGTTATTCTTTCTACTGCTCCCCATCTTTTTCTTTTCCCCCTTCCATCTCCAAAAGTATGAATAAAATTTCTTTGCATGCCTGAAAATACTGCTAGAGTTCATGTTCCCTTTTTTGTTTAAGGAAGTGAAAAATTATGTATGTCCTTTAACAATACAGTAAGTAGCACTAGTAAATGTCTGTTAGCTCATATTGTTCCACAAACTTCACCCTTTTTTTTCCTAAAAACTGTCTTCACAACACACCTTCTAGCTACAAGTAATCTTTAAAGGAAAAGGATTCAAAATTCCATTTTAATATGCATACATACACTTCATGGTTTTCTTTAACCAATTTTCAGTCTGTGAAAGCTAAGGACACTGCACATAGACAAGCTCTGTATGATTTTAAAGCACACAAGAAAAGCATGAACCTGAAGGTCAAACTGATGTTATTACTATATAAAAGAAAACTGAAATAAAGAGCCAAGTCTGCTATTTTATTTTTAAAAATAAAATTAAATGTCACACAGTTATTATCACGATACATCATTGCTTTGAAAGTGCAAAGTATTTTGTAGCTTTATGATAACAAGTTCTGGTAATAAAAGGAAAAATTGTACTGTTTTTGCAGATGTCTTTAAGCCATGGCCACCAGATATTCAAAATGCAGAAAATCCGAAAATCCTCTATTGTTCTAACAAGTGGTGATTCATATGAAAACCACATTATTCATTGTTACTCAAGGCCAATTAATTTTCTGAAGCTAGCACACATTGTCTCTGCGTAGGAGATTCAGTCATTGCCATCATAAAGTTATCCAAGGCCATGACTTATTTCCTAATTCTTGTTCTCTCAGTATACAAAGGATATTCCAATCCATTAAAAAAAAAAAAAAAAAAAAAAAAGAAATAGCACAGAAAAAAATGCATAAAAATGTACTGTATTTCACTATTATCTGTTATTGTATGCCCAGTCCTAAACTCAGAATCCAGAACTAGATTTAGTTTGCAAAGACTGTTCAACACTGGTCTGGAATAGACCTGAACAAAATTTGTGTTGCAAAACTTCCAAACCTAGCCAGAGGCTGAGGTTTCCACGAAACAGCAAAAGCTTTGGTTTGGGTGCCTGATGTAGGAAGTTTGTGTTGTGGGAAAGAGAGCAACATGAAATGACAGCCAGTCCCAAAACTTCTGGACATGCTCCACAGCTATATCCAACCACTGCTGCCCTGGATGCTGGAGATTTCTACCAACTTGTCAAAGTAGAAGTTAAGCCATTTTATAAATGTGTTTGAAACAGAGGGCTAGGAGAAACCTTCTAGGGGAAAAGAAATGAATTAATCTTAGGAGCTAATTTGTTAGGCAAACTTGACTTCCACAAGTCCATGGTGCTTTTTCTTCTCATTCCCACTCAGGCTGATTTCAGCCTCCAGTACAATCAGCTGTTGGGATCCTCCCATTACTCCAGATATACAAAAGGGTTCCACCCATTGGTGGCATCAGAGTACGCTGTGTACTGGTGTCTACTAGGACCTTATGCTTCAATGGCTCTGACAAGGTAGACTGTCTAATCCACACAGCCCAGGAAACCCGGTCATCCCTTTTCTCCACCTGGCAGGAGGCAGAGCCCCTCTAATACTGATAATAAGTTTCTTCACTTACGTTTTGTTAAAAGGGACTAGAATTTTTTTTTCATAGAAGTCAGAGTAAAATCATCTCTTTCACTTCACCTGGGAGACTGCCCACCAGAGAATAAACAGCAACATTCCTGGGAAGATCTTCATTCACCCTTGTTTTCCTTGAAATTTGTCCACTAGAATTAAGCTAGGCTTTCCATACCACTTCCTCATGTCCTACCTATGATTCTGCAGATAAAACCACAGGGTACACTGTGGTGTGCATCTTCTATATACTCTCTCTTGAGCAATAGGGGACTTATTGTTAATAGGCGAGATGTGGGCCCATACAAGTGGGGAGCTGGATATATCCTTTATAAATTGCTGGAATTCCCAGGACAGCTTTTTCCACAGCTGAAATGATGGCGGAAGGAAGGACTTGGCAGGAAAAAAATTCTGCAGCCAAAGGCCAAAGGCGTAATTGTTCATACTTACCACCAGATGGCTCCCGAGGGACAAAGGTGATGGCAATACAGACTGTACATACCAGATTAGTCGCATGACAACAGATTTTATCATATTATAACCCAGCTCTACAAGGTACAACAAAATGACAACCGTAGCCCAAGTCCCACGGATGAACACCATCGCAGGGAGCACATATAACAAGCACAGGGTACCAGTGAATGCACACACATGAACTCTGAAAGTGTAACACTGTGACCAACTATTACAATATAATAAATGTTTACAACAAATATGTTTTAGCATGCTCTGATCAGATCCATCATTATTTCAATCCTTCGTGCCCCATGTTGGGTGCCAAAAAAGACTGACATGGTTTAAAACCAGCCAGCAACCGAATATCACTCAGTCGCTAGCTCACTCCCCACCCCTTCCTTGCCTCTGGCAGGATGGAAAGGACCATTAGAAGAAGGTAAAACCTGCAGGTTGAGGTAAGAACAGTTTAAAAAATTAAATTAATGAAAATATAAATATAATAGAAATAATACCAACAATAGCAATACTGATAATGTAAGTGAATGTTCAGAAAACCCAAGTGATACTCAACACAATTGATCAACACCCACTGACAAATACCCAGCCTGACTCGAGCAGCAGTCAGTTCCTTCTGAGTAAGTCTCTCCAGTTTATATAGTGGGCATGACATGCTGTGGTGTATAATACCCCTTTGGCTAGTTCGGGTCATGTGTCCTGTCTCTGCTTCCTCCTGGCTTCTTGTACCCCTCCTCACTGGCAGACAGTGAGAAACTGTAAAGTCCTTGCTTGGAGTAAGCATTACTGAGCTACAGTTGAAAACATCTGTGTATAACCAGTGTTGTTCTCAGACTAAAGTCAAAAACACAGCACTGCCCTAGCTACTGGAAGCATTTTTGACTACTCGGGTAGGTGTGTTCATCCTCCCTGCTGTTTGCAAATACATAACTAGTTTTGAACCCTACCCTCCATGCTCATCAGTTTAAGACCACAACAGTGAAGTTGGCTTGCAAGCAGTGGAAGCTCATGTATGATTTTTTGTTACCTCAGAGGGTTAACACTACTTCATTTCAACAAAGGTTTTGATCTCGAAAGATTCTCTCTTAGGTACATAATACATTTCTTTAGGAAAACTGCCCATTTTCAGTACAGTTTGGTGCAGTTGAAGTAATATAGTCCTGGCACCATGTGCCTGGGTAACAAAATTTTGTTATGCTTGTGGGTTTTTTGTTTTGTTTTTTTTTTTGTGGTTTTTTTGTTTTGTTTTGTTTTGTTTTTTTCTGAAATTTCTGAATACTGGAATATAATGATAAAATTAGAGGGTTTTGTTTCTCATTAGGGGAAAGATAATATTCTAGCTCTCATAGAAAGAATGGGATGTTGCAAATCATGCCATCTCTTTCCTGAAAGAGCTTGAAGGAATATAAAAAGAATGACAGAGTGAAGTAATTTATACAGCTTCTGTATCCTTTGAATAGGGCAGTACCATCTCGCCTCTCAGACAGTGTCTGGTAGAGATTCATGTAATGGGGGTAGGGCCTACAAAAGCAGGCTGTCTGGAACTCATGACTCTATCATGACAAATATCAATTAAGGAAGAAAGTAGAGAAGGTGGATAAAGGATCTTCGATGCTCTGCGTTTATGTCTGCCAAAAGTTACTACAGTCCTCACTCTGTCCGCTTACGATCAAATCCTGAGGCCAGTTCACTGTCATGATCTCTTCGCTGCCCTAAACAGACCTACCCAGGACTGTTTATGCTGGAATTAAATTTCCTATGGATACTTTTGCTGTAAAAAGCATCACATCTTTTTTTTTTTCTTCTTCTTTCAAATATTGATGATAAATGTAATGCTTGTCAGGTGGAACTGTGACAGCCAAGGAAAATGGACAAGAAGCTTGAAAAGATAAAAACATATGTCAAAATTGCATCCCTATGTAACATCAGCGTTGTCATACTTTTAGGGGCCATGATAACATCGCATGCCAAGACATGAGGAGTAGAGAGGACAGGGCAGTGAGAATAGCCACCAATGAAATACATTTAAGGGATCATGTCATGAGACCCAGAAGGTAACAGATGCACAGTTACTATTAGTTATCCATCTCTTGTAAAACACCCCTTTCTTCCTCACTCAAAACTTTTAGTACAGCATAGGTGGATAAAAGAAACAAGGGTTTTGTTTATTTATTCCTTGCAAATGAAAGTGATTAGCACTTCAGGTAGCTACTAGACTGAGTAAACTCACACACTGTGGTCAGCGTTACCAGAAGTCCAGAGGTCAAAAGGTATGTGCATGTGAGAACAATATGGACCAGAGTAGATTTTGGTGCCCAGGCAAGACTTGCACAGCTTTGAGATACAGTGGTGCTAATTCTAGTAAGCGGTAGGTAATGGTTTATTTCTGAAATTGAATTAACCTTTGAATACTTGATTTTTGCATTGCATCTGCATAATGATACTAATGAGTCTCAGCAGCACTGTGGAGAAAGGTGTTTCAAGTGCCAGCTCTAGTCTAGATCCTCTGCCAGAACTCATTTCTCCTACTGTAGAACAGCCTACCCTGGTGGAACAAGGTAGAACAAATCAGGTCCCCAAATATTGAACTTCCTAATGAATTTTTATTTAACATCTGTGCAATAATTCAGCTCCTCCTGCTGCATATGTGAGAAGAGAGACATCTCTTTAATTAGAATTAACTGCTTATCTTGGCCTGTGGCTTACACTATGCTTCTGGACATTAGTTTCAGGACAGGAAGTGTTGTTGTATATGCAGATATGTAAGGCATATTTCCTTTCGATTGCATAAAAAAAGGAAATTATCACTATTTTTCTCAACTTCATGATTTTGTGTGGTGGTGGTGTTGCTTTGAAACTAAGATATCTAGTGAAAACATGGGTCCTATAATGAAAATGCATTCTCTTCAGCAGTCTAGAAATTATGGAGAAATTGTGGAGGTTTTGTGTGGCTTTCAAACATGCAAAGTGACATTTTTTTCCAGAGAATGGTTCCCTTTGACCTATTGTGCACCGCTTATACAGAGAATGAGAGTTCTGTTTCTGGTTATGTTAAAATTGAATCAATTAGGTTTGATAGGATAACTCTCTGAAAGTCAGTAAGAAATAAGCCTTCTTGTTATGGATGTTAAAATTTCATCCACTGAGGGAGAGAGATGAAAGGATTTTGAAAGTATTTTGTCCCCTGAGAATTGCAATATCTGATCTAAATATTTTCCCATTCTAAATATATTAGATTATGTTGCCTGCACTGGAAAATGAAGAGTCTGTTTCATGCTTTAGCTGCACTGCCAAAGTAAATGTGCTTTCTAAACCATGCTGTAAAATCCACTTTTTGCTGTGTCAACATGAAGTTGGACCAAGACATTAGGTCTATATTGCCCTGGCTTTTATATCTGGGTGAGGATTGCTATAAAGGAAAGCTTTGGAAAAGTTAGTCTCTCAACACAAGATCTCAAATATACCCTAGGATCTGGACCAAATGCCACTCCAGTGTAGAGTCCGTGTAGGAATGCAGTGAAACACAGCTTACCATCTGCTGGGTTGCTGAGTTCTATGGCTGACACCCATAGATATACAAGACAGAAAATCAGGTTAAGCCTTTTGTTGTTTCTGTGTTACATTGTAAAAATCTACATCTATGTTGTGAGGTCCCTTTCATCCTCAACCATTCTGTGACTCTGTGATTCTGTGAAATAATTATGTACAGCTGAAGGAGATGCACCTTCTTATGTATCAGTAAAACAGTGGTTTATTCCCTTTGGCAAGAGCAAAACTGAGTTTGGGCCCAGCTTGGGATTTGACAAGAGTATGTTCGTAATGGAACCCATGTTTCTTAGTGTCCAAGGAGATATTTTTTCCTTATGAAATAGAACTAATTTCTATCCTCACAATCAGTGTTGGTGTGGTTTGTGCTTTGAACCATATAAGTTTACAGTCTCGTATCCCACTTCTTCGGATTCTCTAAACATTCTTAGTCCTCTGGGAATACTTTACGAATGAAATTCCCAACTGCGGCTTCTTTCAAGCCTGCACTGTCTTTACAAGTTTTTCATTGTAGCTCCTCTTCTACAGTTTGCCACATTCTTCTCCTGTAGGTGCCTCACGCTGTGACTCCCATGACTGTCTAATTTATTTCTCACTTTTTAGTAACCCCACTCAAATACCTTTAACTCCAATTGTTATTTGATTACCAAAATAGTATCCTGGAGCTCTGAGGTTAAGATCTGCCAAAACTGAGCATTGAATACCACCATTTTTGCTACTGACTGTTACACAATAAATGGCATAATCTGCGTTTGTTTTTTGAAATTAATTGTATATCAGACTTCTTGTATCCATTCTAATTTCTTCTGCTGAAGATTTGTAAATAAGCATATTATAACTAAGTAACAAATGCTTTTGACCAGGCAACTTTAAGGAGCAAGACTTTTTTCATGCTGACTTTTCAATGTTGCTCACTGCTGGGAGACACAGCTGACATCTCTGTTTAGAACTTTACCAATTATCCATCATATTATTTACCATTTTTGTTGAAGCTAGAAGCTTCATTTTACCCATAGCAACACAGCTGTTTTATCTTACCCTCTACTGAGTCCTTTTTAACTGCATTTGCTACTTGCTGGTGGGCTAACAGTATCTCTACTTGTGTTCTGAAAAATAGCATTAGCTCAGCGCACGCTTGTACAAAGGAAATGGTGCTTGTTCTTCATTGCTAATTGGACAGGGTTCATGTTTCTGTAATTGGGGTTTCTCTCAAAGGCTACTAATGCAAAAAAGGGACTGTTAATTATAGACTTCAGCAAGCTTTTGACCAGATATTCTATTTTTTTCTCATATATTCGCAAACCCGCATTATTATCACACACTTAAATTAGAACACCATCTTCTCAACAGCTTCTGGAAGTGTGAAGGGAGCAAAAGAGTGTCAGAGGAAGTAAGGGAAAAAAGGACATTGTGACTTTTATGTGCACAGGGGTTGTGAACAACAGCTGCCATTCATAGTGACAGACAGCTGCAATCACACCATGTTTTATGCTAGTTACACATGTCCATCTCTTCCAGCTCATTATGGATTTTCATGTTTAATTGTATCAGAAATTAATTATTCATTAGAGATGACTAAAATTCAACATTTATAAACTGTGAGAAATTCCTATATTTTGATGTGAATTTTTGTGCCAAATTGTTATGAAAGGATAGTATCACTCAGAGATAGGGTACCAGGCTTGTAACATGAGTCCTTGGGCCATAATGGTGTGTTCCAAACCTACATCTAATGCTTGAATACATAGTGGTAATCTGGAGGTTGTACTAGTATCAGTCTTCAAAATGTATTAGCTATGGGAGCTCAAAAGGAACATTTTCCCCCCTGAGGAGTTATACTTCTAAGTTCACTTATTTTTTTTTTCTAGAATCAAAACTTCCGAGTTCATCTATTCTCTTACCTCCATCTGAAGTCCTGTAATATGTGATTGTGACAGAAAGCAGAGTAAGATGAAGTTCCTAGGGAACACCAGTTGTCCAGTGGCTGTCCAATGGCTGTTTTCCCTCTGGTGTACTATGACTATAGTTTTTGAAGGTGGTGTTTAATGGACTTCCAAGCTGCATGGTGTTCAGTGTTCAGAGGGACTGGGTGAACTGATGGTCCTGATAAGTGGGCACTCATGAAAAACTGAAACTTAAAAACCATCTCTAAAAGACATGGACCAACAGCCTAAGAAATAGAAGACATGAAGTAATTTCTTCCTGGTTGCCCAGTGCCTTGACACAAATAACTGATGAGCATCACCAAGGCAGAAATGCAATCACCTGCCCAAATGTAACTACATAAGTTAAACTACCAGTATATTTAACTAAAAAAAAAAAAACAGAATGTTTTCAGGGGTTATGGGCCCACTGAAGCCCTGTCTCATTGCAGATTTGTATCCTTGTTCTAGATTATCTGAGTTTTCTGCTACAGATAAACAGCTGAGTTCACACTGCCTTTCCAACTGAAAATGTTTTCCTTTGCCTGGCTACCTGTTTTCCATAAAATTTACAGAAACTTTATGTTCTACTTTGCCATCAAACCTGGTTTAGGCAACTAATTCCAAAGTTACAAAGGAGGAAAAGCTGACAGAGTGGAACCACAGAACCCTTGTTTCCTGGAGGAAAGAATAAATGGAAAACAGGATAAAAGAATCCGTCATTCTTGTAGCTATTGGCACTTGCTGTGAATGTCTGCAATCAATAAGATGATGCAGTAGGGAAAAAGCAAGAAAAGTGCAGGAAAAGCTACATATACTGCCAGGCAGTCATACAAGAGTCAGACCCCTATGCAGTGCCAGATGAGATTGGTACAAACAATTATTTTTGAAGTTGCTGTATTGAGATAAATGCACCAGGAAATACTTGGGTGTCATTTGACTATGCAGGCCCAGGTTCTTACCTGTATATAAAGTGGTAATGTATGGTGAATCATTCAGCTCATTTCTGTGGGAGAACTTTTCTGTCTGCTGGAATGGTGATGAGGAAGCCACTTTCGTAACCTATAGTGTTTCATAGTGTCTGTGTAGAAAAATGGATTTTTGCATATTAATAGGTATATATTTGGAATATCAATTACGTGATTTACCATGTCAGGATGTTGTAAATGGTTGTGTACCTTGGAAATGCTAATATCTTTTTTGTAGTTCTCTGGGATTTTTAGTGATGTTGGCCTCCATGCTCTCTCTTCCTGTTAATCACCAGAAGAGAGGCAGTGATCCAATGGCTGAAACATGCAGCGCTTGCAGCTCTGAATGAATTCATAGCTGACAGTGCTCCATAAAGTCAGATATCTGGAGAAAAACAATGGTACTACACATCCTTTCCTGCCACACTTCTAGTGCTAGGCAGCCCCTTTCCCATTCTTTAGAAGATCATCTGAGTGAATAAACCTGTCATGGGTTCAGCAGCAGCAGTCATTTATCCCCTTTAAGTAGTAACTGGTGCAGCACTGTGTTTTGGATTTTCGGCTTGGGAACAGTGCTGATAACACCAGCGTTTATAGTTATGGCTTAGAATGTTTTGGTTTGACCAAGGACTTTCCGAGTTTCATGCTCTGCCAGGGAGGAGGGAA
>JASSUY010026528.1:0-11352 GCA_032466535.1 Forpus xanthops | reverse complement strand
TTATTATTGGTGGTAGCAGTAGTGATTTATGTTATATCTTAGTTACTAAACTGTTCTTACCTCAACCTGTGGGAGTTACATTCTTTTGATTCTCCTCCCCATCCCCCAGGACTGGGGAAGATAGAGGGGGGAGTGAGTGAGCAAAACTGTTTGAGGGCTTCAAACCACGACACTTAGCTATCTGTCAACCTTATTTGTTACCAACCTCTCCTCTTCATACTTAATGTTAGGTGCAAGAAAACTATCCAGGTATGTGAAAGCTGGTTTGTATACCAAATAAGTAACAAAACTATGGCAATTTATACCAACTGAGGATTTTTCTTGTAGTCTGTTTATTTCAAATATTCCTTCTTCATGTTAGTTAGCATGGTAGTACAAAGACATGAAAATAATAATAAAATCCTTAATAGCTGCACTTCATGCTAAACTGTTTTGAATATTAAAAGAATTTCACCCTTTTATCAGCATGAAATTTTTCATGGCCATGAAAAGCATTATATTAACACACTCTGATATAACAGCAACACACCTGCAAATAATATCTAGAGCTAGACATTAGTACCTACAAGTAACAAAAAAACCCAAACAAAACATTATGAAGAAAAGAACTTTTCCTTCTCACTTAATACCTTCATCCTTTCACTGGTAGGTTAAATGATTACGTCTTTTATTTAATAGAATGTAGCCTAGGCCTGAAACATGTTGAAAGGAGACTTAAGCAGTACTTAAGTGCCCATATCTGAAACACATATGAAACATAGAATCACAGAATAGTTAGGGTCAGAGAGGATCTTAAGATCATCTAAGTCCATCCCCCCTGCCATGGGTAGGGACACCACACAATATCTGAATTCTCTTATTCCTGTATCACCTAATCGTAGAAGCCTTAAGTGCCTTAGATTTTTAGTTTTTCTCTTTTATGCTGCAAGTGTGCTACATATCTAAAAATGTCCTTTTTAACAGGACTGACATAGTCAAGACTTTATCAAAGGAAAGGTAGATGTAGGCTAAGTAATATGCAACTCATATTTGCCTGCCATAAACTCCAATTTGACATTAAAATATGTGACAATAACGTAAACTCTTTCAAATATAATTGGTAATACTACCAATACCAGACACAGCAATAAACATATTGTAAGATAGCTAAACTTAAAACTGATATATAATTGCAAACAGACAAATTGAGATTTGCGATGTGTTTGCTTCACATGGCAATTTGAACAAGCAGCAATATTCACTAGTGACTCGGAGAAAGCTCCAGTAACAAAATTGCCAACGAAGTTTTCAAGTTGACAAGCAGGTGTTCTTTACTGCAGTGCTGGGAGATGCGGGAGGTAACTCCTCCTAACTTGCGTCCCCGTATTGCTACACAAGCAGTCCTTATATAGCTACAGAGCATACACATATATTCATGAGGCTAGTATAGATTACATCATTTTCCAGAAAGCTCCCCTCATGCATACAAAATTGTGGTGGTGGTCTTTCGGGGTCATTTACTGCTTCCAACAGTCTTCATCACTGCTGGCAGCCTTTGAAGCATACTCAGTAGATGTTTATATCAGCTAAATCAGTTCATTCACACCACAGACATAATAATCATGCTGTCCTCCTACTTATCAGTTAGTTTAACTGCAGCCCATCCTGAGCCCCTACCATTCCAGATATTCCCTATCTTTATGTCCTGTTCTTCTAGCCTGATTTAGTTACACCCATTTTGTACTAAGGTCATAAAGGCCTAAACTACGTCAACTACAACAGCTTATCTTGTATAAGGATTCTCAGCATGTTCTCTAGCTGTACTCTGTATTTTTTCTCTGTATATCATGCATCTCAGTAATTTTCCATTACTACTATTACAAAGCCATTAAACTTAACATTACTTAAAATTGATTCTAAAGGTTTATATTTTCATTTTGTAATTTTGTGCCCCATCTTGTCTCACTAGGTAAGAGCAAAGTATAACAAGAGATGTCTGATGCAACTGGGTTAACTCTGAAGAACAAGTAGGAATGTTGTTTGACAAAACCAGAACAAGTCCTTGCCCATCTCCACAAATATGAACTATGTCAAGAGCAAATGAGATCACCCCTTTTCTTTTTGGAAAGTGTTGAGCAAAACAAAACATGAATAAGGAAAATGGAGAAGAAAATGCATCCATATTTGGACCATAGCTCCATTCATCAAAGATGTCTCAACATTGATCACCTCCGTATCAGTGACTAAGTACCTTAGCCATCAGCCCCAAGTTGGCTGTGTGGTGACGTTCACCTTCAATTAATTTGGAATAAAAAAAATGCTAAGGATTAAGTGTTTGAATATGTAATGATAATGATTTTATTGACCATTTGTACTGTCAGTTAGTGCAAGTCCAGTAAAGAGCTGAAGTTTGAAACTAGCCTGATTTATAAGGTTTTTAAGTACTTCTCTCAGAATGCTCTCTAATGCATGCTATATACAAGTACATTCAGTCTATGGCACAGTCAGGCTTGCTGATTTACTCTGTAGGGGAAGAATTTTTTCTTAATGTGAGTTCATAGCGTGCAAAAAGCTGTTCTTAGGTGATACATTTCAGTGCTACTGTAGCAAAATTAAATAAGAATTATTTATTACTGTATTAGAATACTGAAATCTTACCCAAGGCAATTATTTTGTAGATTTGAATTCTATTACAAAGACATATAAATAGCTCCTATTTTAATATAAATGTATCTACAAAGACCTGCATGCTTTATTATAAGAAGTCTTTTAGATGAGGCTTTATTCCTTTTATGTTTTTTCTTCTTTTTTTTGCTTTTAATTATATCTATGCTCTGACAACAGCAGTGTAATACATGGATGTGTTTTAGCTATGCTGCAGATACCAGCATATGGATATATTTAGCAAATCCAATAACACTTCACCACTCATTTTCAGAACATTTAAAAATGTACAAAAGTGTGAAGATAAACCCCCTCAGAGAGCCTCTTGTCTCCAGCGGTGCGCAGTAGCAGGTCTCTAACGGTCTCAAGCAGCATGGTCTTTGTATTTTTGAGATCAATTTGTGTAATGAAATCCAGCAAATTATAGATTAGAATTGGTGCAGAAGAAAAGAGTGAAAAGCTTGAGATAATGTTCAACGACTTTTAATGTGTTTTGGAATATATACATAAGGTGAAATCAATGCTGAACCCTTGGAAACATATTATGCCCAAGTGTGAGAGAACATTAACACATTTCTCTGGGGAGAGGACAGTCAGCAGGTAAGCTGCTAATGGAGGATGAGGGGGAAAGGGCCTCACATCTCTGTAGATTCATCTTCTAACATTCCAGAATGCAGAGTGGCTGAAGGAATGTCTATGAAAGGGACTGTTTACTGTTCAGTACAATCCACCTCCTTCTTATCCCTTGCTTGGAAGTTTTGGCAGCACAGAGTTGCTGAAAGCAGTTTAGCTGAATAAAGATGGTCTCTGAAAAGGGGGCTGCACAGACCCATCCGATTTGAGTAGAAGCTGAATGATATAAACTGTAACTTAAAGAATTAGTCAAGCTATTGCTGTGACAGATTCTTGAACTGGTCTCTAATTATATAATGTGATAGATTCTGGATTCAGGAATGCAGGGAATAAGATACAACTAGTCAAGTACAAACCTAAAGGTCCCATTCAAGGAAAGTGTGTAAGTACAGCTTTAAATCAACCATATAGTTGGGATCCATTAACATATGGAAGACCTTAAGTCTGTGTCTGATATTAAACAAGCACTCAAATATTTTTCCAAATACATATTGATTACTTGCATTGGAATGATGAAGGGCATTGCTGGAAGAGCATTTTCTAAAAGGAAAATACAAAGCTATTACTTCCTACATTGTTAATGTGGCATGATTTGCTTCTGAGAATATTTCAGTCTGTGTCCTTAAGGTAGGAAAAGGCTTCTTAGGTCTGCTGGTAAATGAAACAAGCATCTCTGTTCTAGTAAGAATTAAATCAGATCAATTAGAGATGAAACACCATAGGAATTAGGAAATTCTTGGGAGCAGACTTAACTAGGGATCTCAGTGTGCTGGGTTCAGTAAGTCCCTGAATGTAATGTTCTATTTCCTCCATTAGTTCTTGTCTTATTCTATGTCCTTTTCCTTCTACTTCCTCATTCTCGTCTACTCAATGCTTCTAATTCTTTCCTTTCCTGTTTTGGACTTGAGAACATTTTTCTTAATTTCTTTCTCTCACCTTTCAGAGCAATTTTTTCCTGAATCTCTGCCAAATTACTTATACTCTCCACTTTGTATTTAATTTATTTCCTTGCTAACCAATGTCTGCCCTGATTTTGCTCAAGTAATTCTGTCTGCCCATAAGAATAAAAAAAAGTAACAAAACCCAAAAAAACCAAACATGTCATGTGCCTAAGCTAAACATTGATCTGTGATCATCAGCACTGGTTAATAGCCACAAAACTCAGGAGCAGTTTGGCTCATCCCTGTTCCTACTTTTGTGAGCAATATGCAGACATGATTCAGGCCTTAGCAAATGGCAAGGATATTCTCCAAAGCAGCAAGAACAAGACCAGAGCAGTTTGATTCCCCTATCCTAAAGTCACTCAACACTCTATAACTTGGCTTAGATCCCTCAGACACCTCCGTATGGCCTCTTGACGTAGATCAGGGCATGTATCTTGCAGCCAGGCTTTTTTTGCTGGTGGGTTGCTCCATACATTATTTTAGAGATTCTGAACTGACCAAATACATATTTATAATTTACACTGTCTTAGGGCTTCAGCAGTGCTACGTGGGGCTCAGAGAAGGTGCTGGGCCAAGCTCTATGGAATGTGTATTTGTATACTCTTCTTTAGAAAACACACTGGCTGCTAAGCCAATCTGTGCCACTTGGTCTCAAATGAGAAACCATCTTCTGCTTGTTTTACATGCTAGTGTAGATTTATCCTAAGGTCAGTCAGGGACTGGCTTTGCAAATATATCTTGTTTCCCCAGCTGCATCCTCTCTTTAGACACACCTAAGTGGAGTGGTATGCCAGAAGACCTCCACAGGAGAAAGTGCCCTGAAGCTAGCTGCTCTTCTGTTGCTTTGTGCTGCAAGTTGCTTTAGTGGTTATAACAGTGTCCCTCCAACTAGTCACCCTAATGTTAAACTTCTCAGATTCAAGCAGATCTGACACAGAACAGGACCTACCACCTGTATATGGGTTGCAGTTAGGCCTAGCAGAGAACAGCTTTCTTTGCAAGAGACAGAAATGCAACAGACAAACTGTAACGATACCGATCTGGGGACTTAATTTATGTGTAGGAGTATTCACTGCTTAACTTTGCTTGTTCCTGAAAAGAGAACTTATCTCTCACTGAAGATCCTCAAATTCAGTCTTATTTTTGCTCCAGTTAAGACCACCTGAACAATTCACTTAGCAGAACTTGTAGCCAAGAAGTCTATCTTTACTAAAGTTTAAGAGCAGCTATTTGCATTAATAAAAATATCTGTTATTAGTAGTCAAAATGTACAGAAAGTGGATTTTGAAGTTTGTTCTTTTAGCTTTCACTTAAGCTTCAGCACTTAAGCTTCAGCATTTTATCACTGTGACTCACATTCTTATTTTATTAGCTTGTTCATTATTTTTATGAATTTTCACAGATGATATGTGGTTGCCCACTTCTCATTTTTCTCCCCAAAACTGCAATAACAAAGGCAAAATTCAGAGCTTTGTTTGGATGAATATCTTCCTTACATATTCAGGGTTTATTTATTTTGTTCCCAAATGCCTTAGTGTCATAACCATAGCTATAAGAAGCACCAGTAGATGGCCCTGCAATTCCTGAATTATAAGCGAGGAAACAAGGGGAAGCTTTGATAGCTTTGACTTTTGCAAGCACATTTGATTTGGTGACACCAATGACAGGAATAAACTTCATGCCGACTTGCTGAAATGAGACACTTCCATTTGCTATGCCATGCTATTTCAAAATGGCCAGCATGTCCTCGACCCACAACAACCTTGAGGACTTCCGATGGAGCAACAGGAACGCTGCTTTCAGCTCCAAATCAGAATGGCTCCAAATAAATCGACAGCAGGATGACACACAGCTTATGGGAGAGAGCAGAACTACTAAGCATTGCCATGCCTGCTAGCTGCAGAGTGATAAACATGAACATATGAAGGCTGCTACAGATGCACGAGACCAGTGGTACTATACCCTGGGAAGTAGGAATAAATCCGAGCATAGCAGTACTGTGCTGAACATATGCCTGCACTGAAATTAAGTAACAAACACTCAGAAAAGATCGCTTCAGTTTTGCTTAGGAAATAAATCTGGCTGAGAATTGGAAAGATAAAAGCAGTAAGGAAATTCACTGTAAAAAAAAAAAAAAAAAGCTTTAATTAGTCAAGGAGTTAAATCATTTGTTACAAGCAATTTAGATGAAGCAGTAGGATTTTCTGTCTGCATAGCCCCACTCCTCAGTGTGGGTGCACTTTCACAGGAGATTTTAAGCAAACCCTGGCTGAGGCCTACCTGGCCCCATCAAAATACTCTTTCAAAGGTTAAACTCCTTTGGATATGTGCAGAAATTACTGTAGAAAAGGGGGATTGTTAAAATTTATGTGTAGGATTGCACACAATACAAATGCTGGCTGTATCTAAATGTGAGCACAGGAATCAAAGTGAAAAGCATGGCCAAAGTGGCAATCCTTTTAGAGTTTGAAAATGAGCAGAGAGCAGTTCTATTCCTCACAAAGCAAAGATGTTTCATATGTATCAGCTGAGACGGTTGTTTGTATGTTTTAAGTAGATCAAAATCTGCATGAAAATAATACAGGAAATGTGGGCTAACTGTATCCTGTGATGTGACATGGTATTCAAAGCTGCTTATGTGGCATGTCATGACTTGACAGAACAAAGTTAAACTTTAGAACTCATTTGGTTGTTCTTTCTTTTCTAAAGTAGTTCTACATGACAAATACTTCATCCCTCATAATGAAAAATATTATTGGTAAATCCCCAGAAAATAATCTTAACTGTACTTCTAAAGGAAATAATTAATTTTATAGACATTCTCCAGCTAGTCTTAGTGTGTCTTTCAATGGCATATAAATACCATCTCTGCTATTGTTTATCTGCTTTAAAAACCTAAATAATCTGTTTTTAAAAGAAAGATCTATCCATTTAATGGAAATGGCAAAAATATGTGAGGATGTTGATATTTAGACAAACATCAACGTTAAACATTATGTGTTTATGTCTGTAACTTGTGCATATGCAAAATAATGACTTGCTATGCTTTTTTTAAGATAACAAGATATTTTTTAAGAACCTTACTAGCTTTCTTTGCCATTGACAATGAAAATCATTGTCAATTTTCAGAGTAAGGAAAGTAATATTACAATGGAGAAGATTCATATAACAACATTCTTTATTTTGCTGCAGAGAAGTTGCACATGGAGATTCCATTATATAATGCAGTAAATTTCCATGACCTTTCATTTACTTAGAAAAGTCTTAAGTATCACAGAATTTGGTATTCAGCACCAGTAATATTTTGCTTTTCAAATAATCTGGGGCACAAATATTAATATGTTTTGTAATGTACAAATATAGTCATATTTAGTGGGGTAACAGACAAACCTGAGCTTAAGGCAATCCATACTTTCTCTGATTTTTATAGCCCAAAATATTTATTAAATTTACCTTATTTATGACAATTACAAAAGTTCTGCTTCTATTGAGAATAATATTATCAATGTAAACTACCACTACATTCACTACCTAAGTGCAGGCAGTCCTAATGGAATGGCTGATGTGTGGCAAAATACTTCCCTGATAGCTATATTCAACTTCTGCCCTATGGCACATCTGAAATAAACAGATTGCAATATATTAATCCAACATGACACTGGGGTTCAAGTACTTAAAGAACTGGGCAAGGAAAAAATACCATCAGGTTCAAGTAAATGCAGCCTATGCAACTGCTTAGCTGCACATGGTGGTAATAGCCCCTCATGATAAATGCCATATTATTTGGTAATATATTTGACTTCTTCATTCTCACTTTTTCATGTGAGAGATCTGTATCTGTCTGAAATGAGACTTCCGAATCTTCCAGCTTTAACCAACATAATAGAACTGACAGAAACTGATGGGGGATGTTTCTTCATTCATTTCTGAATTTCAGAATTATCTTTATCACCATTTCTGCCCTCGATCAAGAGCATAGTATATTTCAAAATTAGAATTCAGAGCTTTATGGCCTTTAAAAACTAGTCTCAGAAATTTGCAGGGAGAGAATAGATTGAATATCTGTCATATATAGTACAAAAAGATTTTTCTATTATTAATACTATATTTACCTGCTCTAAATTTTTTTCTGGGTTTGGGATTTGTTTTTTTCTTAATCCATCTACTCTCAGGAAGTACCTGTGTACATTCAATTTTTCATTCTAACCACTGGCATGTTACCATGATGTGAATAATAAAATTTAAATTACTTGGGAAAAATGGAATAATTCTACTGAAGACTTAAAAGAGAAACCCCAGCATACTGAATTTTCAGTAATTTTAAGTGCTAGAAAATAGCATCTTTTCTTCTCTGCAACATGCAATATTAAGACCAGATTTTTTTTCCAAGGCTCTGTATGATTGCTCTTAATGCCACTTATCCATATTGTTATAATTGCTGGAGAATTCAAAGTGCAGATAATTTCCTTCTCACTTATGCTGTAACATTTGCATACAGTATACACTTCATATAAAAACTGCATAGTGTACATTTGCATTCAAATTAATACACAGTTTCAACTATAAATATAGTGGAAAGGGTGAAAAAACAAAAATGGTATTGAAGACACAAGCAAAAACCTCTCAGTGGAGACCTTCCAAATGTTTTGAAAGTGTTTATGGATAGAAGAAACAATATTGGCAACTATTCTTATCTTATCAAAACCAAAACAAAAAACATGTGCATAGACATGCTCATGCATGCACACACTCTCACAAGCCAGCTGCTATATATAGTGTGATTGTTTCCCTGATTGTCCTGGGGTTTTGATGTAGTTTGAGGGATTTTAAACAGAAAACAGTTTGTGGATTGGCTCTTGCCTGCTTCCTAAACTGGCTGTATTCTTATCCTCTATCAAGTAAGATTGGAGAGAACTCAAAGCAGATGGTGTAAAGTAACCAGAGTGAGAGATGAAGCCAATACTTCAGAAAGAATTGCAAGAAAGCCATTTTATCTGCATCATACACTTCCCAGCCCACATCCACACTATAATTAGGTATCACATGGGATCCATGGCTAGTAATACCTTCACACGAAAAGCTGTGAATGATTTAGTTCAAAATTCACAAAATGTACAGCTGGACATCTTTATTTTCTGGCATATTAAGGAGTCTTTATTTGAAAAATGATTTGATATATATTTTAAAAAGCTTTTAAATATATACACATATAATAGCATGAAATCATAAATATCTAGTCATGTGCCTTAAAGGGTATCTATTTTTTACTGCTGTGTACGTGTGCTCTGCTTTATATAAAAGCAAGCTCATGCAGTATACATCTCTTATGATCGGTCTTGATGGCAATATTGGGGTGTGAAAGCAGCCTTTCCCCATGAAAGTCCTCTATAGATGCTCTTTAAGAAACACTCCTATTTGTGTAAATGAAAACTATGTTTCTCTGGGGGACTGGTTGTACTATTGACCAAATGAAGAAAACCACAGACTCCACAAGCCCTGCTAAGAATGAGTGGTTAATGACACTATGTCCCTTTATGAGCCAGAAGAAATTATATGCTCTATCCAGACCTCTACAACAAGGATTATTTTACTGATTTCAGGAAGCTGAGTGAATTAAATGACACAAATAAATACATACAGCTTCTGAAAGCACAGATTTTAGATCAGGTCTCCAATATTTGCTCAGTTGAAGGAGGCATTGGCACTTTACTAACAGCCCAAAGGTCACATATAATTTACATAAAGTAGATCAGATTTCCTCCCCTCTCATCTGTTTAAAGTTGGGATGAAATGCACAGATTTCTTTGCTCAAGCAGATGGTGGTGGTTAGACAAATATATGCAAGGAAGTCCTTGGGCGATTGATAAAGGGCTATTCTTCCAGGACAAATAATATAACCTTGAAATACAGAATTTTGCCTTTCCTTAGTTGCAAACAGGTATCTGAACAGTGACAAGGTATTGCTTTCATTTTGTTTCTTCTTTATTATTGAAAGTACTGCTGTATTTATGAGAAAACAAAACAAAACAAAGCAAAACAAAACAAAAATCAACCCAGAACAAAATCAGAAGACATACAAAAAAACCACCTAACCAAACCAACGAACCAACCAACCAGACAAACAAACAAACAAAAAAACCCTACTAAATCTGGAAATTCTGAACTAGGAACAAAAAAAAAAAAAATCATCTGTACATTGATCATCCAATCATAGAATGTTTTGGGGTGGAAGTGACCTTAAAAATCACCTAGTTCCTAAATCAAGCACTACAGTTCTCTAACGGTCACCTTTACTATACTCTTATACTCTTGTCCAACAGGGCTCTGGTGAAGAGGCATGATTTTGAAGAATTTCAATCCATTTGGCAGTAACAAGCATATCAAGACTGTCAACTGTCACCAGTATGAATTAAAGAAAAACATAAGAACAGCAAAACCAAGAAACAGTTCATTAACAGTATGAACGTAGTCCTTTAAAGGATGAAGTGATTTTTTTATATGAGGTTTTAATGTATATTAACTGTTTTGGAAGTTAATATGATAACAAACTGACCATTCATTATTAAAATGGATCTGGAGAGCAGTGATATGTAGATAGCTGTTCTTTTAAAAGCGGTGGGTTTGATCATGCCTAACTCCTAAATTAAACAAGACAATTAGATGAAAATAGATTATTTTATATTTATTCATGGATTAAACACTCAAAATGTAAGAATGGTAGATTGGATTCCTTGTATAAAGCTAAATGGTTGAAACCTTGATTTAAGTAAACAGCTGAACACGACTTTAATTATTAAATAGGAGTCAGCTGAACCTGGATTAATTATAGAACACCTACTGTTGTAGTCCCATGATCAAGAGTCTGTTCTTGATTAAGCAAAGATACTTGCTGTAGGAATTTTCAGTAATGAAATACTTATATGCTACTGAGCTGAATCATTTGCAGATCTGCCCAGAAAATACTTCAGAAAGTGTCAAATGACAGTTTTGGTAAGAACTATTACTGGTAACCAAGATTTAATAGAGATTGAGTGTGAGATGAGGAGTTGGTATAAATCATCAGTGGATGTATCTTTACAATGCTTGAAATGGCTTTTGAGTACTGTAGTGCAGTATATCCAGCCATGTTGAA
>JASSUY010026526.1:0-15234 GCA_032466535.1 Forpus xanthops | reverse complement strand
TTACAAATTACATCTTTTTTTTTTTTTTTTTCTCCCCAAGATACCCCAAATTTTAGTATTTTCTCATATTGGAAAAGTAGAAAGGACCATATATGTCCCAGAATATTGATGATTTTCAAGAAATTCCTATACATTTATAAAATGAATCAACAAAACTTTAATGAAGACTTCATATTTTCCCTGATCCCAAGTCATTAAATCACTTTTATCACATACAAAGACAGTTTTAAGACAAAGTTCCAGAATTTGTTGCATGAATATAATCACAATTAAAAAAAAAAAAATGTTCCAAAAAATGGTCATAATTGAAGGACACAGAAATTCAGTTAAAAATAAAGCATTTGCCATAACTCAGAATTTGTTGGAACAAGAAAAAAATTCGTCTGACCACTAAAATTTAATAATTTAAGAGACTCATAAACCTGCTTACTCATGGCCCTAAACTAATATTTTAAAAGACTACTCTTTCCTTACAGCAAATCCAAAATGTTTCCATAACTATGCATACACAGACTGGTAGTTGATGATATATGCTTAACACAAAAAAGAATGAACAGTGTTAACATTATACTCTTTATAGCAAAATTGCCCACTAAAGCTCAATGTTTAATGACCACAACATTTCAATACCAGTATATATAAATATATATTACTCACATATTTAACTCTCATTTCAGGAAAGCTGGATGAGAATGGAAACAATCAAATAGAGCATTTTGGGATTTGACTGTATTCCCAAACAAGTTCAAAACCTAGATCTCCATCTACAACTGTTTTCTGGTTAAGTACCAGAGCAACTTCTTCAAATTCGCACATCTAAATAAACAAACAAACAGTTTCATACTACAAACTAGTTCAACCATGTAGTGGAAACTAGTAATGCAGTCTCGGAAATTTGTTTTAAGAGAGGCCCAAAAGGTAACTGGATAGCAAAACCTGTATTTTTTGACACATCAGATTTCTGCCAACATGAAATAAGTTACACAATAAAACCAACAGCATCCAATGTTACATGGATTTGGGCTAAGCAAGAAAAATCTACTTAGAAATACACTGACAGATGCACTACAGATCCAGGGTTTACTGTTCCTTAGAGGAGAAGAATTTGTACAAAGTCAACATCACGATTTTTCCAAAGTTAGGAAACTTCTCAACCTTTCTGATGTAGCAGTATATGTGCAGCTCGCATTTAAAATCTTTGCTGAATTAGTTGCATGATAACATTTTTAGGTTAACTATTCCATAATTTTATCCATAACAGAGGCATAATACATAAAATATACGCCCAAAATATAGGAAGGGTATATGCATTTCTGTGACATGGCATACTCAGAAGAGCCTGTATTTTCAAAGATACAGAAGGCAAAGAACGGCTCTTAGATACGAGTCAGAAGTACAGACAGAGCGGTTTTAATGCCAAGGAAAGAAAAAGCTGTGCCATTTTCTCTTCTCAGCAAATTGCAGGAGCTCTACTTTTCCAGAAACACTGCAGAATTCATGCAATATTGAGAAGAAAGCACAACTAGCAGTCCTGCTAGGTACCAGCTCACCAACAGGTCTTAATGGGAGAAAGGGAACAGTGGTGTTAAGCAATATGAGTAGACTTTGGTATGTGCAAACATAGTCAAGCTTTTTTGACCCTATCCACTGATGTATATCTTCTGCAGGTGTCCAGACAGCAGCAACACAAGAGTATTCTCACTGAAACAAGTACCTCTGACAGAAACACACCCTGAAAATAGAGATAATCCTTGCTTCCATGCACACAAAGTCACACTGCAGGGAGCTGAATGTATGCAACTATTTTACCTAGTAGAAAGCAATCTGCAACCCCACATACCACAGCATCAGGTGACAGCTGGCAATATGCCAATACCACACCATAGCTATATCGAACCAAAAGCAACAAAGACATAGAACTAAATGGTATCCTCCCCAGGCATCAACCACTCTCTCTTACAACCTAAGTCTGGGTAACAGCACACCATACTCAGCACTACAGAGAAGGAGGAGAAACAGGAAAACACCCAGAGCAAGAGCAAAATTTGGAACCAGATTAATTACTTGCGGGCAGGGAGTAATAAGCAGTAATTACCACTCTCCAACACTGCCCTCCAAACAGCCTTATCTTTCAAGAAGAAAAGATCATTTTGAAAACAAGCATAACAAAATTAAAATCACAGAACTGGACAATTTAGTGTACCTAGTACATATACTCAGGTATACCAAAACTATTTGAAGGAACAATGTATTTAATTTGCCTATATTTTGGTTATAATTTGTTATAACTTATTGGAATTATTATACAGTGGCAGACAATGGAATAGTGACAACTACTTTATAAATCTGTCTTACAAAAATAAAATAAAGAATAAAGCCCTATAATTGGACCTACATATTTAAATTACTCAGGCTAATGGCATTGGAATGCCCCTAAATGAGATTGCCATGGAGGTTTTAGTTAATGACACATAGGAAACCATGTGTTTTTATTAGTTTCTTCATATTACATTTCTGTCTACTGACTGAACACCACCACTGAATTCCTTGCTTATACTTTGCTGAATTAAAAGCATAGAATATGAGCAGATGTATATTCAAATTAATAACAATAGCAACATTTTGATTATTGAGAGTAAAATATTTCCAATATAAGCAGCTCTACAACTGCTTGATTTTATTGTTTCTATTTTTTTTTCTCTCACACAAATTCACTGTTAAGAAAAGAAAATGCAAACAAAAAAGGTGCCATCACAACAAAACAAAGGTAATTATGCAGAATTCCCCCCTTTTTATATGCCCACTTTGTTCTTTGGGGGAAAAGGCAAACACAGTGTTCACAGAAGTAACAGCCACATTGAAAAATTTCAAGGGCTTATAAAGGAGCCACATTTTCATCTAAAAACTGAAGTGTCATCACAATAATACAGAAGTACCACAATAAAAAAAAAGACTTCAAAAAGCATTATCTGTCTGGTACTCTTTGATGCTTTTGCCACTCAAGATGTTACAGAAAAACAGCCCACAATGGAGCTAAATGTGAATTACAGAGCCAAACAGGAAGGCAGCCTGTTTGTCAGCCAGTCCTGCAGTCTGAAAACCAGGGGGCTGCAGCCTTGGATAGTCATCCAAGTCACATATAGATATTCTCACCCATATAGATATTCCTCTACTTTCAGCACTTCCCATAAATCTGCTGAACTAACACAGGTGAACACAGAGTAAGCAGAATCTTGAAGCTTTCACAAGAAATACCTGCAAATTAGGTTATTTTCCTACAGCTTTCAGTGGAAACAGTGCATATGTTCATAGAATATTTTTTAAAGTTACTAAAAGTGATTTTTTCTAGTAAAAGTTAGATAAATACTATCCAGTTCTGACAAATCTCTGCCCACCAATGTAACAATCTGGTTAGAAATGCAATTTGACACACTTCTCTGAACTGAATAATAACTGGCTGGAATACATCTTTGAAAAATGTCAGAGTATGAAAATAACTAAAATTAGAATAGAAGCCAAGTACTGTCTTCAGAAGGCAATTCAGCCTCTAGATTAAAACACTGGGTTTTCTTTTTCCCTTGCAATTTGGTACATAGTTGTAACCCAAAACAACCATAGCAACCCTAAAGGAGTTAAAAAAGGATTTATTCTCATGAAGAAAGTTCCTCAAGAGGAAATCCACAAGCTCTTCTCTAATGTGAACTGTTGGTAAAGCACAAAGTAGCAGCTACTCTGCTTATGACCCCTTTTTATCTTGCTGAATTCCAAAGGGAAACTTAGCTGGGTTTCCCCAAATACAGCTGAAAGGCATTGGCACTGCCACAGAAAGAAATTAACCTAATCCAAGCAAGAGTTTTGTGCTTGGAGTAACGGAATGCATTATGAAAATGTTCAAAAGAAGATTCAGTGTAACAAAAACCTCAAATACCAGAGATCACTGCAGCAGCATTCTTGCTGTATGCTGTAGCACTGAGAGAAAAAAACTGTGGGAGGAGAGATCTCACATCACAGCATTGTCTGAAACAGCAGACAGAAAGGTCCTACTACACAAGGCAAGGTCAATGCAACTGGAGAGTCATCTGTTTAAGAAAACACACTATTATTAGATACAAGTTATGCAGCACTTGTGCATACTAACAGAATAAAACCTTACCCCCAAAATAAATGTTTTCAAATGACAGCTTTGATTTTGCACTCAATGTTTCAACTTGTGTCTCATGTAAAACATTCAAAACAGTAATATAAAGAATACTGAAAATACCCAAGTATTTAATTTTTAATTACTTATGAAATGTTACAATAATTGAAAAACACAAGCTGTTTTGTATTTTTTTTTAAGGAGGTAGCTCCATTGAAAATGTTGAAACAAAATATTCAATATCAGTTGTTGATAACAATGTAGACTAAAAGCGTCTCAGGGGTGACCGCCTCTTTAAACTATTACGATATTTCTCGGGCTACTTTGAGTAAAATATTTTCAATAAAATATTTGAGTAAAAAAAGTGTATTTTACAGAATACGCATCCCTGTACAAGACTTGAGTCTGCACTGCCCCCATACTCGAAAGTTATGCTGGAACACATAGAAGTCTTGGATGTAAAGAATGCAGAAGGCAGCTTCCTGGGGCATGTCACATATTTCTCAAGGTGCGTGTCCCTGCTACTTTAAATCATTCACTGAAAGAACTGGTATTACCTCTGGTACCATCACTGACACTCAATAAATTGGAGAAATGTAGCATGCTCTGAGAGAAGGTGGAGAGTGGGGCTCATTCCTTCTAGCTCTTGCAGTTCACCAGTTTCCAGGAACTGATGGCACATCTAGCTTTTGCTTGAAATGTTGGATAATTTATGAATGACTGGGCAATTAAGAAAAGAGCATTGTGGATGGCCTAATTTAAAATAATTGACAATTAAGTCTTGTACAGAGATGTCAGCGTGACAGAATATGTGAAACCACTAAGGACAAGACTTTGATCCCACAATGACATATTTACAAATTAACTGCACTGTTTCAAATAAGATCAAAATTCTGTGCCTCAAAAACAGAAGCAAAAGAACAGAGAGCTCTCAATAAAGAAGTGCAAAGAAAAACTGTTGCCACTTTATCCCCAGCTCTTAAAAACTAGTCTGATTTCAGGAGATGGACATTTTGCTAAAAAAAAAATAAATAAAAAATCATAGAGTGAAACATGACCAATATCTGGCAGCACTATGACTGTGGAAACCCCACCCACAAGCAGATACACGTTTAGGTTTGCCAAGACAAATAAAGCAGTATGCAGAGTAAGCTGGACTGCTTGCACATAATATGTACTCAGTCATGTAGGCCCTCAAGTACACGTGCAACAACTCTCTTCTAAATGAGATTAAGAATGCTCAAGAAGGGACAAAATTAACCTAAGGAAAAACATGGATTTCACATTAGTGTGCTAACAGCTTAAAACAGAGCCATGATGAAAAGTATTATTTACAAATTAATCAGACTGCATACTAAAGATACAGCCAGCCAGCCGCTAACCTGCTGTCTGCATAATCAAGTGACAGCCATTACTCAAATGAAACCATCAATGGCTGCATTGTGCACAGGCATGAGAGTAACTCAGTTCATTCCGGGGCTGTGTGATTTGTTCCAATGTTACTAGTACTTTTGGAAAGCATATAAAACAAAACAAAACAAAAAGGTGAATTATTGCTAATAACACTATCATTGTCATTTATAAAGTTTCAAGTTCAGTCACAATCCAATATCCATTTTGGAGTAGGTGTTGTACACAAAAAGAAAATAAAATGACAACCCTGTTTCAAAGTGCAGTCTCCTGGCTTTTAAAAGAAAATCTTAAAAAAACACCTCTGCAAGTACACAGATAGAGCAAGATGATGGCTAAAATCCCCTTAATGTTTAATGAAAAATCCCTATGTAATTATGGATTAATTGCTTTTTTGCCTTCTTTATAACTCAAGTCTTCCTTTAACTAATTTTTGTTTCAGTTCCAAGAACTATTGCTAAAATACAGCTGCTCTTCTCCAAAACAGAAGAGCTGCTAACTTGAGCTAAATGTTTCCAGCCACTATAAATCTACCACAACCCTTCATGAACAGATACAACTGTCACTCTTCGGAATGTGCCTTGCTACTATACTAGATTGTGGTGCAGGTTTTAGTCACTAGATCTTAACTTTCGCATTTCACTTAAATGAACCGGCCTTTTGATACAAGAAATACTCTCTTTTATGGGTATTTACAAACAGTGCTCAGGCTGGTCTAAAACATTCTGTTGGATAGCCTAGAGAATTTCCTTTTCTTATTTTGTAAACCTCCCAAACATCAGATTACCTTATCAACTCTTCCATGAACTTGTTCTATGGTTTCCAACAAACACCGTTTCAGATTTTTTATTCTGCAGGAGGGCATTCATGTTTCTCTAACTTAAAGTTTTGCTTCAGGTTGTTTTTTTCTTTCCTTATTAAACTGCTGGAATTCTGGCTTAAACAGTACACTTTAAATGGGTGAGATGCATCCCATTAGATTTATGTGAATGGAGGGGACAGGAATTGCATTGCCTGGTCTGCAGTCACAAAGTGTTAATAACTTCCTACCGCATATGAAAATGGGAATGAACTCATTACAGTATCCTAGATAAATGCCTCAATATGGTAGAACATGAATGAATTCTATTGAGATGACTAAGGAAGAAAGATTTTAATAATCCTTTGCAAATTTATGCACAGACTGGACATGCTCTTTTATGACTTGGTCATTTCTCTCCGAAGCACTTCCTAAACCACAAAATGTCTGTTTCTGGTTTCACCTCGTTTGTTTCATTGCTCTCAGATTTGTTTAGGTGTTTTTCATTGTTTGCCACTGACTTTTCACAGGATGAGAAACCACAGATCAAAGACTTATCTGTAGTTGGAAAGGCATGACTTCTTAAACTACATAATGGTCACTGCTTTGCAGTAATTGCTAAATGGCTTTTGTGTAATTGGCAGGTTCTCTGATCCTGCATTCAAATATATACACCACAGGACTGAAATATGTAGCAAACTTTTGTCATGTAAATACAACAGCAAACTCAATCCTGCCCCTCACCCAAGAGCCTTGCTATGAAACACAAAACATTTCCTTGAAGTACAGCTGACCCTTATGCATTTCTTTATCACTCTACCCAGCTCTTACACTTCCTTTATCAGAAGCCTAGGCTCTTCTCCATATCACCTGTGCTGGTGGCATCCTAAGAGTGTGCAGCAGAACCGATAAGCATCACACTCAGCCACTTTGGTCCTGATCCTATGAATACTTCAGTGAAACTACTTCTCTAAGTGTTTGCAGAATTGGAGTCTTTGTAACTCAGCCGTACTTCACCGAGCAGGCCAAAGAGAAGTCTGGAGCTGGAAGGAATGCATTCGCCCCTCATGCCTGGGCGCCAGGGCCTCCAGCACCCACAGAGTGCTTGGAGACCACGACAGGGGCTCCCCAAGGCCCACACCACGTGGGGGGAAGCACAGATATCACCCCGGCCAGTCACAACCAGAGGCTTCTCCCACAACCAAAAAACCCACAAACTAAGCGACTGTTTGTACAGTCACAACGGGTAGAAGAAAGAGAACAGGGAAAGTGAGAGATGAATCTATAACAACTTATAGCATGTGGTATAAGGGAACCCACCCCAACTTGTTTTGGCACTTAGGATTTTCTTGAACCCTCCCTGAGGAAGAGGGGATGCCCCGACTCCGAAGGTCAGGCGGAGAGGGTGCAGGCAGCGGAGGCCACCGGCAGCCCGGGGCTGCAGAATATGGCAGAAAGCGGACCCCCCGCCCGACCCGGGCACGGTCGCAGAGCTCAGACCCCCGGGGCCCCAGAGGGAAGCGCCTGCCTCCGTGGGGAGCCAGCGAAGGACTCCGTGAGCGCGGGCGGGGTAAGCAAGGGACGCACCTTTCAGCGTGCCCCCGGCATCATCTTCCTCCTCCTGCTGCTACTACTGCTGCTGCTGCTGCTCCTCCTCCTCCTCCCCGGGCCGGCGGGTGACTCCAGCAGCGGCGGGGCCTCGCGGCGGACTGGCCTGCGGGATGGGGCTGATCCCGCCTCGCCAGCGCTCCACAGCCGCCGCTGCCCCGGCCGGCGGAGCGGGCGAGCAGCCTACCCTAGCGGGGCGGGGGCTGCGGGCGGGAGCGCAGAGCCCCGCCGGGCCGGAGTAGGGAGGTGTCGAGGGGCCGCGGGGGGGTACCCTGGGAACGCCCCTCCTGGGTGGTGCGAAAGGGAATCCTCCCTCAGAACATCCCGCCCCGGCTCCGCGGCGATGGGGGTCGCGGGCTCTGCAGCTCGCGGTCCCTCAGACCCGCCCGAGTCCCGGACACTGCGTGGTCGGCGGCGGCAGCCCAGCGCTGCACCGCTCGCTCCGGGAGGTGTCTGAACCACTCCACGCCCTACAAGTTTGACGGTAACCCCGCCAGCAGCCGTTCCCCTCAGCTACAAACCCGCCTGCTTCACCCCTGTGCGTGTGTGACGGCTCATAAAGGATCAGACGGCTCCCGCAGAGGGCATCTCCGAAGTGCGCCCGGGGTCTGTCCCACCACGGGTCGCCCTCCCTCCCGCTGGAGCTCCCCGAGGAGGATCTTCCCCTACCTTCCCTAGACGGTCCGCCTCTCCCCGGATCCCCGGCCCCGAGCCTCCACGCCTCTGAGGAACGGCGCCGCCCCCTCCTTAGGACCCGATCCAGCGCCATCGGCGTGCGGGGCCGGGTCGCGGCTGCCTCACAGCATCGGAATGTCGGCGCGGCCCCCGCGCGCAGCTCCGCGACCCCGCCCCACCCGCGGTGCAACGCTGGAAGCGCCGGCTCCCCCCGCAGCGGCAGCGGGGCTGTGCAATGAAGCGCAGGAGGTGCCGGCTCGCTCCGCAGCACCGTTGCCGCTCACGGGTTGCTGCCTGCACACAACGGCGCGATTGAAGAGCGCGGCTCACGACCTCTGCCCTGTACTCCGCTGCCAACCCCTATCTCCGGGAACAGAGAGGGGAGCCTGCGGAAATACTGCCCTGCTACCTTGGAAGCCATGGAAACATGAGGTTTCGGTGAACCCGGCTGTGCATCTTTGCATGAGATCTTTTCCGTGCGCAGTACAAGAAAAGGTCTCATAAACTTTCAGTTTAAAGGAAACACTCTCGTCTTTAAACAGCTAAAGTTGGCCATAGATAACACGAGTTTACTTAGGACAGTTTTATGTGAAGGGCACCGATTCTCGTAACTAAGGTATGCGGAGATTGTACAGGGCTGTAAAACTTAACAGACCATTTACTTCATTCTCTTCCAATGTAAGGAACTCACCGTACTGTTTTCTAAGGGAAGAACAAATCCAAACACCTGAAAGACAGATTTATTACTGTATATTCTACTCTGTCGCCTCAGCAAACAGTCTGCACTCACCTCATTGCAGTAATTGTCTTGTGGGGGTAAAACAAGTACGATGATATTGTTTCCCTGGAGATAGCAATCAGGAGAAAGACTGTCAGCAGTTACGTCTTTTTCAAAAAGTTTATGGGGTGGGGGTGGAATTAAGAAATTAGGTCAGATGTAATGTTTTATGTACTTATTCATTTACTTCAGATTTCCTGTCTTTACATTTATTATCTGACTCATTCAGTGGCTTACAGGTTCTGATTGTTAGAATAGTGAGAGAAAATACATTCACTGTAGTAAAGCACTTTGATATTTTAGCAGTGCAACATCAAAATAATTCATTGCTTAAGAGATGAGAATCATGGCCAGTCTGAACCAAATCAGTTAATTAACTCATAATAGTGATCATTCTATACTGAAACATAGTACATGTTGGATAAAGTCCAGGTCTTACAGAAAATGTAATATTCTCTTTGTCTCCAGCGCAGCCTGGATTTCATTCACAGCATGTAGTACTCCCCACAAAAGGCCATAATATGATATGTTTCTAAAAGTAAAATTTGAGTCATCAATCTTTTAATTTTCAATTCGTGTTCTGTTTCATCTCTGTATTTTTCAGTATTTTCATATATTCATGTATTGAATATTGACCCAAAATATATTCAGTTAATAACACTTCAGTGTACTTTACATTTTGTTAGTATCAGAGGCATTGTAACTATTTGATAACAAATAATGCAACAGGTTTTTCAGCACTACAATAGTGGCAATGAATTATCTTCTAAACATACAGACAACAGGAACCTTTCCATGGAAGCTTTTTCCAGTTTCTCACTGCTTTTCCAGTTGTTTTAAAGAGTTCAGGAAAGTTATTATCACATTATTCCAGTGGAAAATATATACAAACTTTCCTTCACAACATGTTCACGCTTTTTTTCAGCTTGGAAAACCCCAACAATAAAAGGTATCCCCCACTGAAAAAAAATAAACAAATAAACAAACACATTTTACAGCATGGAAAATTTGAAGTAATCATTCTGTCCTTGACTCAACAAAACACTAAGGCGTCTATCTAACTTCAGGGCAGTGTCAATGGGCTAACAGCATGCTAGGAACCAATAGCATGCTCAATCACTTTATTAGCAATCTCTTCTTGAGGTCCAGCTCCAAACTCATATATTGAAGATTTCCATGTTTCACCAGAACAAAGGAAGATTACTTATTAATGATAAGATTTTTTAACTCTACCATAATGGAAGATGCCAAAAAATTTATAACAAAGTCAGATAAAGTGGTGACAGGAGCTTGCTACAAAATAACCAGATGCCCATTTTCCCTGCGGTGACATTAATTTCTCTGAATACCATAGGAAAGAAGACATGACTAGGATTACAAAGCTGTAGGACTGCTTATGCATCTGTACTCTTTCTAAAATGTATTCATGCAATTCATAGTTCAGAAATTGCATCCCAAAAAAAGCATTTCAGACTGAGGAAAATTTAAATATGACTAAATGATATGCCTAGGTATATCTAACAAAGAAAGTTGCTACTTAATATTTTATATGTGATTTCCTTCTTTACAAACTGGTCAAAAGCTATACTCAGAAAGAAGAAATTGTATCCCAATTACACATGGTAGAGATATCTTCTTTCCATTCCAATGGAAGTGCATGATCCTCTGAGATGCTGCAAGCATATTTACTTGGAAAGAACCTCATCTCCTTGCTGACACATTGGAAATCTGCTTCTTAGGATACTTACCTGGGTAATCTGTTTGCCTCTGTTACAGGGATTCATCAATTCTGGACCTCTCTTCCTGGCAGTGTACGCAACAGAAGAAACTCCCTAGAATTCTACTTTCTAGGTTTCTACATATAGTATATACAGGTAGAGAAAAATAATAGGACTTTCAGAAAATACTAATGTGTCTTCCAGCTCTGATGAACCAACAGTCTTCTACTGACTATGTATTTTGGAGTTTGGGTTACAAAATTGACTTAGAAATGAACTTCAAAGTGATGCATAAATATTAAATTCCACACATTCTTGCAAGATGGTATTATTCTCATTATACGGTTGGGAAAACTAAAGCAATGTGAGTTTACTTGGGAAGTTTTCCCAACATCAAGAGGAATACCTGGTATTTTTTCTGCATTCAGCTTGAACTATACATCACTTGCTTAAACGCTGCAGTATAATGTATGAAGGAATATTTTGTCTTTTATAGTGTATTCTATAGCAGTATTTTCAAACAATTTATTTAACAAATTACATAAAACACTGAAAATATGTTTTTAATTTAAAAAAGTTGCCAAAAGGTTTTTCTTTGGGCTTTGCTCCAAAATTCACCCTTCAGCTAGGACTAAAGAAAAGAATGCATGTTTGTGTACATGCAAACAGAAATTCTGGAAGAAAATTAGAAACACATGAAAATAAGGACTGAGAGTGGTTTCTTAACTGCACTCTGGTTTCAGTACAGCAAAAGTTTTATTTATTTACTAATGGATGGCAATTTTTCTTGTGAAGGAACACATAGGCCTTATCCGCAATTCCTCCCTTCCATTAGACCACTTATCATTCTGCAAAAGTACAGCTCATGGATGGAGGGTAGCAACTGCTCTGTCAAGGCAGCACAGCTCTCTCTATAAAGCACAAATCTATTTCAATCATAAGGTTATTCTTCCTTATGAGAAGAGTACTACGGAAAGAAAGTTTTAGTTTTGACAACTATTAATTTAGTAGAAACCTGACTTTTAGACTACTGTGATTATTATGATTAGATAATCAAAATTTCTATACAGATTTCTGTACAATTTCTATGCTCATTCAAAATAATAAACATACAGAAGACAAACAACTTGAATTTCAGAAATTGTTTGTAAATTATTAACTATGGACTGGGGGGTTCTTATCAAGCCTTCTATTCTATGAATGTTCCAGGGATTTTGTAACTATTTTACTGATTTAATGTTACTTCATAATGTTTGACCATTTGACTGTTATAAACACTAGCAGTCATGGGGGCAATTCTGTCCAAAGGCTTTCTGACATTTCAATTAGGAAGAAAAAATTAAAACTAGACAAAATAAATATTAAAAGGTTTGGTTATTTTTTGTTGGTTTTGTTTGTTTGTTTGTTTTTTTGGGTTTGAGTAAACTCAAAACCCCCTATACATTTTCAAATACCAGCTAAAACATTCTGATAAGGGCAATTAATTACAAATATGGATTCTTTGCATTATCAGGTTTTTGGCCATACAAATTTTAGTCTGTCAAATTTTGTATTTCATTGGAGCAACTCCTCATACAGATAAATTAAAGGAAGTCTTTAATGCCTCAACTCTATTCATCGAATCATAGAATGGTTTGGGTTGGAAGAGACCTTAAAGCTCATCCAGTTCCATCCCCTGGACATGGGCAGGGACACCTTCGAATAGATCAGATTGCTCCAAGCCCTGCCACAACTTTTCTGAGCAACCTGCTTCAGTGTCTCACCACCCTTATAGTAAAGAACGTCTTCCCTTGTAAAAAATCCCTCTCCAGTTTTCCTGGGGGCTGTTATAAGGTCTCTGGAGCATTCTCTTCTCCAGGCTGAACAGCCTCACCTCTCAGCCTGTATCCATAGGAGTGGCGCTCCAGTCTCTTCTTCATGGCTTCTTCTGGACTTGCTCCAACAGGTTCACACCTTTCTTATATTGTCGTCCCCAGAGCTGAACACAGTCCTGCAGGGGTGGGGTGTCTCAGGAGAGCACAGCAGAGGGGCAGGATCACCTCCTTCAACCTGCTGGTCACACTCCTTTTTAATGTAGTCCAGTATACATTGGCTTTCTGGGCTGTGAGCACACACTGCTGAGTAAGTTGAGCTTCTCATTGACCAACACCTCTAAGTCCTTCTCCTCCCAGTCCAGTCTTCCTGAGCCTGTATTTGTTCTTGGGATTGCTCCAACCAAGGTGCAAGACCTTGCATCTGTCCTTGTTGAACTTCATGAGCTTTGTGCTGACCCAGCTCTCAAGCGTTTCAAGATTCCTCTGTTTGGCATCCTTTCCCTCCAGCATGTCAATCACACAACACAGCTTGGTGTCATCAGCCAAGCTGCTTAGGGTGCATTTGATCCCAATGGCCATGTCATTGACAAAGATGTTGACCAGCCCTGGTCAATATACGGACTCCTAAGGAACACCACTCATTGCTGATCTGCACTTAGACATCAAGCTATTGACCACAAGAATTTGAGTGTGACTATTCAGCCAACTTCAAACTGCAGTTTTTTTGAAAGTTAGAGACTATATTAAAATACAGGTCTCCAAAACATTGGAGGGATAATTCTTGCTACTTAATATTACAGTTCAGGGACAATAAAAGTCAAAGTATTAGTACTAATAATTGAATAAATTGAATACAATTGAATACTATACCATAATTGTCTGTTAGTTGTCCCTAAAACACCCAGAAGATGAAAAATATGTATCTATTAATGGATGAATTTATGAAAATTGGAGGTCACGAATGGTACATAAATATTAGTGATATTAAAGGGGCAAGAAATAAGCACTGACATTCCAGATCAAATCATACAGCTGTAATGAAAATTTGTTGAGAAGCCTGCTTTATTACTTTCCCCATATAGTCTGAGATTTAAAGTTCCTCAAATATACAGTGAAGTCTGATAAAATATGCTGCTTCTAGAATTAAATCACATGGTCCAACCAGGATAGAGTATTGCCCTCAGCATCTAAACAATAAAGCCTGATTAATCTAAGCTCATTACATGTATCTATCTTTGTATAATGACATTAACTGTTCATGTTCATGTTCATGTTCACCTGACCAATCCTGTTGAACAGTATTTTAGTTCTAGGCTTGCTTCTCCTGATCAACATTTTCAAGGAAGCTTCACCAAAAGGAGTTTTCCTATTGCCTTCAGTTTGAATGCCCCTCTGCTTGTGATAGCTCACTTGGATTACTGTGTACAGTTCTAGTATTCTCAGCATAAGAAGGACATGGAGCTGTTGGAACAAGTCCAGAGGAGGGCCATGAGGAGGATCAGGGGTCTGGAGCACCTCCCATATGAAATCAGACCAAGAAAGTTGGGTCTGTTCAGTCTGGAGAAGAGAAGGCTGCGTGGAGACCTCATAGCAGCCTTCCAGTATCTGAAGGGGGACTACAAGGGTGCTAGAGAGGCACTCTTCATTAGGGACTGTAGTGATAGGACAGGCTGTAATGGGTTCAAACTTAAACAGAGGAAGCTCAGGTTAGATATAAGGAAGAAGTTTTTTAGTGGGAGGGTGGTGAGGCACTGGAACAGGTTGCCCAAAGAAGTGGTGAATGCTCCATCCTCATCAGTGTTCAAGGCCAGGTTGGACAGAGGCTAGGGTGAGACATCCCTATCCATGGCATGGAGGTAGGATCTTAAGGTCCTTTCCAACCCTAACTATTCTATGATTCTGTGTATACCAAATTATTATTGTACTCAGGGATTCACTTCATCTGCAAACCAAAAAATGACCTGACTTGCCCATAATAAATCATCCCATTAAAAAAGCAGCCAAGACAATAAGTTATTCATGTAATAAATGATAAAACCTGTATAGTCCTTAATGCCATGTCCAAATAACAATCAGTCTTACATGGTCAATTTAACATTCAGCTCCTTTACTGGCAACCTGCCACAGTGTCGTGGTTTGAGGCTCTCAAACTCACGCAGTCGCTCTCTCACTCACTCCCCTCTCTTTCTTCCTCAGTCCTGGGGGATGGGGAGTAAGATCAAAAGAATGCAACTCCCACAGGTTGAGATAAGAACAGTCCAGTAACTAAGGTATAACACAAATCACTGCTGCTA
>JASSUY010026525.1:0-12841 GCA_032466535.1 Forpus xanthops | reverse complement strand
TGTGAATGCTCCATCGCTGGCAGTGTTCAAGGCCGGGTTGGACATAGCCTTGGGTGACATGGTTTAGTGGGAGGTGTGAGGGTTGGAACTAGACGATCTTAAGGTCCTTTCCAACCCTAACTGCTCTATGATTCTATGTCATCCTGCACAAGTACATCCTTTCAGTATCTGTTCAAGCCCATATCAAGATCTGACTAACAGGCACCCAACTTGAACCAGAGCAGCAGTGCTAGGAATAGGACAGCCTGCAGGGAAACAAATTATTGAGCCCTGCAGCAAGAAGGGAATTTACAGCAAAAGAATGATTCATACAACATTTTCCGCTACGAACAAACACACCATCTCTTTAAAGACAGAGTTTTCCACAGGCCTCTGAATACAAATGCCAAATATTTTGTCATGCCTTTCTCTTAGCCTGTATCTCACTGCAGCCAGAGCTTGGAATGAGGCATATAATGTAACAGCAAACCAGAGACCTGGCACACATGGCTACTCACTGGCTTTCCTCATGCCTATGGTTTATTTTTTCCCTGCTATGTCAATCCTTATAGGGCTTTACCACTACATCTGCCTCCTGGGAGTCTGCTATTTCGACTGTTCCAGGCAAGGTGCAGAAGAAAGAGGAAGGATACATTCAAGCCTTTTTACTCTTTTCAAGTTAAAGGTTTCACCTCCACACCATCAGACAGATTAATTAAACAGACAAGCCCCAGCAGCAGCAAGCTCTCTCTAAGGATAAATACTGTACAGTTCTGGACTTTGAACTGTGGCATGTAAGAGAGATCAAACATCATGGCAACCTTTTTTAGGCTAGCGTTATTTCATCAATGTCTTCCCTTCCCCTGCAAGCACAGAGATGAATAGTACTTTTCCCCAAAAGTGACAAGGAATATAAGACAAAAGATACTGGGGAGCATGGAGATTACAATGGGTTTTGTTGGATTTCATGTTTTCTTTTCCAAAGCATCTGATTTATGGTTTACCGTTTGTGATGTAGGAAGCAATTTAAAAAGAAGCAGCAAAATGGGGGCCGATTTTGAGAATTCTGATCTGAACAGAATGCATAGCAACATGCATCAGTAGTTGTCATGGGTTCAGCAGCAGCAGTCATTTTTCTCCTTCTTGGTGGCTGATGTAGAGCTGTGTTTTTGACTTTTGACTTGGGAACAGTGCTGATAACACCAATGTTTTCAGTTACTGCTTAGTAATGTTTGGACTTTCCGAGTCTCATGCTCTGCCAGGGAGGAGGGGAAGCTGGAAGGAAGCAGAGACAGGACATCTGACCCAAACTGACCAAAGAGGTATTCCATGCCACAGCATGTCATGCTCAGGATGTAAAAAACTGGGGGCAGGAACCTGGAAGAATTAGTTCACAGCTCAGTCATTTGGTGGTGAGCAGTTGTATTCTCTTCTCTTGTATTTCCCTGGTCATTATTATTGGTGGTAGCAGCAGTGATTTGTGTTATACCTTAGTTACTGGACTGTTCTTATCCCAACCTGTGGGAGTTATATTCTTTCGATTCTCCTCCCTATCCCTCCAGGAGTGGGGAGGAAGGAGAGGGGAGCGAGTGAGCGAACTATGGGAGTTACGACTTAAACCATGACAGTAGTGCACACGGTAGCCAGGGGAATCCAGACATGCTTGGCAAGCAGTAGACAAGGTTGCAGGGTGGGGTATATATCATTCTTGCATATAACGTTTCAGAGAAAGACAAGGACTGTGCTTCAGTAGTGCAACAGTTGTGCATATTCAGGAATACATATTTACAGACATGGGTACACCAATGCTGCCAGGAAGATCAGGCAAATCTTTTGATTGTTTGCTTATGTCTCTTCTCTAGGTATTACAAAGTATATATAAAAAAGAAAGATCCACAGCTATTACCATATGGAAAGATCACAAGATCAGTTTTCAAGACATAAAAAATGAGTCCTGACATGCCCACTGTTGTAAACAGCACACTGGAGGAGTGCCTTTTCTTTAGTGCTATAAATGTGAGGATGACCATGCCACATCTTAATGCAAGGAAAGAGCAGTTTCTTCTCTAGCTCTCCTGCTCTACTAGGACATCCAGAATCAGGCTGATACAACTTTCACTAGGAATAATGAGGAAGTTGGCAAGAATATTAACAGAAGTATTTTAATAAGTTCTCTGGAGCTAGACAAGACCAGTATTTGGAGAATCAGAATGCTCTTTTTTCTCCCTCTATCTAGACCATACCAGGTAATAGCAGCTTTTCAGGGTCACTCAGTCTCTCCTTCCTCTCTCCTTTATGGACCACAAAGAATGAATCTTATCTTCTCTATTTAAAATGCCATATAATATCCTTCCATAGTGCTAACAACATCACTGTTTCTCTCCAGCAGTTCCAAGACACGGTGCATCACAACTTCAGACAGAGAGGGGTTGTAGCTCTGACGAACACAATTTAAGATATGAAGGAAATGGCAGCCTTTTTCAGCATCTGCAGAAAAAAGAAGTTAAATGCAGTCAGACATGGAGAAAGGCTTCAGTCTTTTAACTATCATAATCCATATTGGTCATGAAAAAGTCAAAGCTGACAAAGAGGAAAAATGCCATAGGTACTAAAGCAGAGATGTGTGTATTCAGAAGGAAGAGACCCAGTCTGTGCCTACAGCTCTTCAATTCTCAACTGTTCCTCCTGATTTTTCTTGGAAGTGTCAAGGTTGTAACACTAATAAGGGCAAAATATCATCAATCTTGGAAACTCTAATATACAGGGCTCATTCAGTACAACGTGATGACGAGGTTGAGCACTTATACAAGCCTTCCAGTTCCTGCAAGTGCAGAAGAAACCAAGTTAAAACCCTTTTGCCCATACCCAAGCTCGAAGCCAGCTGGAACAGAAGGTCCGTGGTCAGAACCTTAACTGCCTGCCCAATGCTGACATCTTGTGGAAAATCTGCTACAGTGCAATTTTCATCTAGCAGGGCAACCCATCCTCACACTCCAGACTCTTCAGACAATAACGGAAGTAGAAATTCACAAAAGTATCAAAATTTATGTTCTTTTAAGAGGAATTAACCATGAAAATATAAATGAGATCAGAAATGGGAAATAATCCCCTTTCCTAGAGGGCAAACCAGAGACAAAAGTTTGTAATGGCTGCTGCAGTGCTTCGTGCAGCTACTGTGCGCCTGGTAGAGCCATCACTTGAAGCTCAGCTGTCCCAGTAAACATTTTGTCCAACAGATCCTGTAAACCCAGTCTCCCCAAGAGCTGAACTTACAACAGATTTCTATCTCCCCCATGGCTAACAATGGAAAGAAGCATAAATGAGACATACCAGAAAAAAACAACTTTCATCCCCTTCAGCTCACATGATTTAAGTTAAGATTGAGAAGTTACAGAGGAGTCCCTGTAGCTTGTTCTTGCTGCCTTTGTTTGCATTTTTGCCACTCACTACTCTAGAATCAGCTCAGCCACAGAACTGCCTTAGAAGCTACTTAGAAAAGTCACTGGTAGGTAGGCCCAATGCTGAGTACTGGTAAATAAACAGTTCAGCCTAAATTCTATTAGGCTGTGAATCCAAAGATAATTCCTTCAAAGTCAGTAATCCAGCATGATAAAACACCTTAGTGGCTAGTAGCCAAAAATGCATCCACCACCCTAGAATGGCTAAAGGCAGGGAACAGAACGATGCCTCTACATGGACAGTGACTGCCATTGCAAACAAAGTAGGTAGCTGCATTTTGCATTAGTCACAGGTTTGTCATAAGAAGGTTCTAACTTACCTTAAGTCTCAATGAATTAGAACAGTGACTCAGGTGTTACACAACAGTACAATACATACTTTCCTCCTACATGGTGGCAGAAAATGGCATTTTGAGGTAGCTGCAGGTATGTACTATCATTAAGTAAATCAGAAACACTCCTAGTCTATGATCCAACTTTGAGGGAATACACTCCCTGCAGTAATGCCATCACTCTTTCATTGACATACTGCACTCCAGCTTCTGTCCACCAGCTGAGTTAAGCCAGGTTGTGCATAACTACCAATATCAGAGAGGACAGAGTCACAGAACAAGTACCATCTGCCACTGTGGACATCTCACATAAGATCCATTCTGACATAGTAAATTTAACCTGAAGTGGTTCTGTTTTTTTTCCCCCCTTCATTACTTTTGGCCTCAGCTGAGCCAGTTCAGGCTGGAGTCAAAATGTACTGTCATTCTTTCCCGGCTATCTTGGGCCTCTAGATGGACGCAGCCTTGCGTGAGGGCACTTAAGATCAGTGTGGAATTACAATTGGAGTCAAGGACTAAGCTTGTCAAGTAGACATATTACAGGTCAGGGTTTGTGGAGCTCTGACTAGGCATGCTGGGGATTTTCTTTATTTCTAAAGTAGTTCCAGACAACTGGGCTGGGCCTGAGAATGTGTCACAACTAAAGCAACAGGGTGAGGCATTGTCTTGAAAACTGGCAGAGAAGTAGTAACTCATTGGAGAGAAGAACTTGGTTCATCCTAAATCAGTCCATCATGGAAGATTAATACTACTTCTGAAGGAAAATGGGTAGCAATTTCTTGCAACAAATAAGCAAAAGCCCTTTAGGTACTAACCATGCTCTTGTGTTCTCACTAGGGGCCTGCTCACCCTTCAAAGTCAAGCAGGCTGAGACTGCCGACCCACCAGCAGAGGGGGGCAGACAGTCATATTGAGCTCTGCTCTCATCATTCTGCGACAGTAATGTATCTGCAGTACCCTGTTGGTTTGGATTAAAACTCCTTGGCTTTCCTCCTCAGAAACTCCTATTACCAGTGCATTGAAAAGGTTTTTCTGAAAACTAGCAGAGAGACACCGACCTGGAAATGACTGTCATCTTTACAACAGGAAACCAAGGAGATGGAAAGCTTCAAGCAGAACAAGAGGCTCTGTAAAGCAGTCGCTATTTTTAACCTGCTCAGTATGGAAAATATGGCTTTGAGGACTCGGGACTCTTTAAAGTATTTTCTGGGACTGATCTACAAGTTTCTGTCTGCTGCTGACTCTTCCCAACTAGGAGAAGGAACTTCCCAACCTCTCAATACTTCACCAGTGTGACAATACATGAGAGGAATTAAGCACCAGGCAGCCACTCAAGTGCCCTGTGTCAGTTACATACAGGTTCTGGCCTTTATAGTGACAGAAAAAAGAGGTTCCCATGAGAACCAGCTGATGCATAAAATGGGCAGAAAAATGGCTTGACTATTACAGAGTTTATGTCTGTATTTGTTAATTGGATAAAAGACAATAAAACAATGTGATATGGCAATTTGTGATACCGAACAGGCTCAAGCAAACAAGCTCATCTTCACTTGCATGCCCATTAATATCTACTCCCTCCATCCCTCAAAGATACAGAACTTCTACCTCCACCTAGGATCCCTGTCTGCAATTACCCCACTGCTTGAAATAGCCAGTTGAAACCTCAGAAGTAATTCTACTTCACTTTGCCTATTTTCTTTCAGGATAACAATCATACACCAGGTCCTACAACTGGTGTGATGGTTGTGATATTATAAGGATAAGAGCAATTTAAGATTATATGCCTGATGTCCTAGTCAGTCATTTATTCTGTACTAAAGAGCCTTCCACCCCACAAATAGCTGCACTCCAGCAGCAAGTGATCCCTGCTGACACATTCTATCCAATGATTGAAACTCTGTAGCAATGTGCCAGCGTAATTACCAGACATTCAAGTTAAGCACAAGCTATCCCTATGGCAATAAGACACAATAGGCTTGAGGGACAGGGATAACTCAGAAGCCACATGAGGTGCATTACCTGAAAAGAAGTAGATTTGTTAGACTGAAATTCCTATCTGCAAAGAACAACCACCTGAGCCCTACCTGAGCTTAACATCTACAGCAAACACCCTACTGACTGAAGTTTTATTGTTGACTTAATAGAGGTGGGGATTTTACCTTTCTGCACAGTCACTTTTGTGTCAACACCACCCTATAAACTGAACTAGCAAGATTTGCTACTTGTCTGAAGTGCAAAGCGACAGCTGCTGGGTGCTGACCTGTGTTACGTTCAGTTCCTCCCAAAATCTAAGTATTCTCCAAAGATACAGATCTAAGATAATGGCTGCTTATTTCAGATCTGAGAGGTTTGCTTCCTGCTTGGCACACATGCTCCTTCTTTCTCCATGCTCACAGGAAGCTGCTTTTTCAGTCCTTCTTTTAGCTATACTGATTAGCTTACACCAACAGCTTTGCTCCAAGTTCAAGGGTAAGGACAAGAAGCATATCTAATCCAGCAGCAGGAGGAGATACCATCATCAATATATCAGCAACAGCTCATAACAGCCCTGATTACACTGTAACGTACGCCTGGGTTTTCGACAGTCTTCTTTAGTCACATCAAGGGTCACTTTAAGCAGCTCCTTATCATGGTCAGTCACCTGGAGAAAACAGAAGAAACTGATGGTTTATAGCAGTCTATTTCACAGCAGATTGCATGGTTGTCGAAAATGCAACCCAATGCCATAATGTATTCTAAACTAACACTGTCTTAACTACAGTCTGCATCATATACTGCCTCTGAGATTAATAATGAATGATAAAATCTTTAGTTATTATTTTTAGTACCATTAGCAGCACCCATGAGTTAGGCAAAGAACATGATATAACAGAATTGAAAGTGGGGTAGGTAACCAACTCAGGAGAACACCAAGTGTCACCCCACTTCTATCAAGAGAACTATCCCACATCTCAGGCTTCAGTGTGCTCAAGCTGCATCAGCAGTTTTGCAACCATTGAACACTCAGAATACCATCAGCGCTTAAGTCTGGTGCTGAGTTACAAAAAGCCACTCGGTAGGCGAGTGTCTCTGGGCCAATACCAACCTCATGAAGTTCAGCAAAGAGAAGTGCAAGCTCCTACACCTGCATCAGGGCAACCCCAAGCACAGCTACAGGCTGGGCAGAGAAGTGATACAGAGAAGCCCTGTGGAACATGACTTAGGGATGTTGTTCAATGAGAAACTGAGCATGAGCTGGCTTCAGTGTGTACCTGCAGCCCAGAAACGTGGGTACTGGGCTGTATCAAAAGGAGCATGACCAGCAGGTTGAAGGAGGTGATCCTGCCCCTCTAATTCTGCTCTCATGAGACCTCATTTAGGCGTATATTGCACAGTTCTGGTAGCTCCAATAGAAGAAAGGATATGGAGTTGCTGGAGCAAGTCCAAAGGAGGTCATGAGGATGATCAGGGGACTGGAGCACCTCCTGTATGAAGATAGGCTGAGAAAGTTGGGGCTGTTCAGTTTGGAGAAGTCTGCATGGAGACCTCTTATCAGCCTTCCAGTATCTTAATGGGGCCTACAAAGATGCTGGAGAGCAACTTCATCAGGAACTATAGCAATAGGACAAGGGGTAATGGGTTCAAACTAAAACAGGGGAAGTTCAGGTTGGATATAAGGAAGAAGCTCTTTACTGTGAGGGTGGTGAGGCACTGGAACAGGTTGCCAAAGAAAGAGGTGAATACTCCATCCCTGGCAGTTGTTCAAGGCAGGGTTGGACAGGGCCTTGAGCAACCTGTTCTAGTAAGAGGCATCCCTGCCCATGGCAGGGGGTTGGAACAAGATGATCTTAAGGTCCTTCCAAATCCAAACCGTTCTATGATACAGAGATAAATGCAAGAGTGAAGTAAGCCACAGGTAAGACTTCTAGTAAACAGACAGCACTTGGATGCCCTGCTTCTTTTTCTGAAACATTTCTACTCTCTGTCAAAGTCATAGCCTTGAACTTCTTCGCAACCACAGCAAAGTTTCTTACATGGTATAAGTCCTTGGAGCTACCGGGTTTCTGGAAAACCACCCCTTTTTCTTGTAGCATCCTTACTGCTTGCTTAAAGATACTGTGAGTCCTTTTGGAACTGCAGTTACTTTTTGACTTCACCTGGATGGGAAGAAAGGAATGAAGCAGATGGTGAGAAATCTCAGCTCAACTTAAGTTACCAGCAAAAGCTCCAAATGCTTTCAAAAGAAAGAGAACTTCAGGTGATTTTATTACACTTTTAGGGTTTTTATTTTGTAATTCACAAATCATACCTGTTATGCATAAACCAACCAACATCCCTGAGCTTTAAAAACAAACAAATACCAGAAGATTTTGCTGTTCTTAAGGAATCACAATCTCCTAAATACCCAATCTCCTAAAACATTCTTTGTATTTAGTAGCTATCTGGTTGTGTACTGAGAACTCTCTTTTGGAAAAGGTTTGTGATGCTCACACAGCGTTTGATTGTTTAGCTAATCAAGCTTTGATCATATTCGGAGTTTTCCTGGTAATAAGGGTAGGAAGACAGAAAAATCAGTGCTTTGTAAGGTGATATTCAGGAAGAATCCAGATGCTGGGGACTGGATGCCCATCTCTTGATTTGAAACTGATGAAGCATCCAAGAAAAAGGAGGAAACTGACAAGAGCAGTATTTGTTTCTTGTCCCCTGTGTTTCCAAAATTTTACACCATTCTGGTCATGCTCTCAAGAGATTCTCCACAGCCTGATGAAATGAAAGGATAAAGAACATATAACACATTAAGACAGGTATACAAAATGAGTGAACAAAGGATTCAGTTTTGAGGGCAGGAAAGGAAAGGAGGTGGGCCTGGAAGTCCATAACTGAGGATGCCATTTAGAATAAAGGGTTCTGCATTTGGGACACTCCTTAACAGAGTAGGAAGAAAGGGGAGGAAAAAAAAATTAGGGAGAAGCAGGGTTTGCTTGGAAATAGAACAGGGCCAAGACAGTGGAATAACAGCTAGGGAAGCGGAAGGAAATAAAGAATCAGTTGTGGAGAAGAGAAAGTATTAGGTAGACAAGAGCAAGCCCACAACTTACTCTTTTCCATATCTTATTTGTCCTGCTATGCCCTGCAACTTCCCATTTATCCACACAGAGTGCTTCATTCCCCCATCGTTGTTTGCTCATCTGCTGGGAGCACACTATGCTCCCTGTGGTTTCCTTTGAGAAGAGAGCTAAGCTGCTTCCCACAAACCACCATGTGATAACGAGAACCACACCAGAGCAACCAAAGCATGATTTGCCAAGCTATTTCTTCAGCTTTCACTGTAAATGCTTCCACTCTATTCTGGAAAAAAAAAAAAAAATAAAAGGATTTCACATACACTACTTCACTCGCAGAAGCCTTGGGTGTGAAACAGGCAACCACCTATGCACTAGAATTAATTCACACAAATATGTGAAACAGACACCACAGTAGCAATAGAAAAATATCTTTCCACAAAACATTAGCTCAATCAATTGGCAAGCCTCAAGTGAAACTCCAATTGCCTCTAAGCCTGGAAGCTGATGTTTCTAAGTGGGAACAGTTTGTTCAAAGATCCAATAGGGATATAAGTGTTAGCGTGTATCATGAGTTTCTCCATCCCCTCCCTCCAAGCTAAACCTCAATATTTTGACAGGCCATAGTCACATCTCACTCTTTCTGTTCCATAACAGCTTTTTCCTCTCAAGCTGAGAGTCAAAAATCATTGCATATGATAATTAACACAGAGCAATAGCCATTATTCTCAGTTCAGTTTTCTCCTCCTCTTCCAGACTGAAGGACTTCAGTGTCCAAACGTTGATCTATGCCCTTGTCCACCACAGCTATATCAGTCTGGATAACAAGTCAGTGCTCCCAGTTACAAACTTGACCGTACATCTGGACACCATTCCAGTCATAGCTTTAATAATACTATCATATTTCTCTTTACAGTGCCTCTTCTGAGAAACAGAACAAATATGAAATGTAATAGGAAGGGTTAGGAGTGAGTATTTTCTCATGCAAAAGTACATTGTCTTCACTCTGCGTAAAATGAAGGGACTCTGCCTCTCAAATGCAATAATAAATCCTCAAGAATCTAAGAAACTGCTAGCAAAGCAACCCCCTCAAGACTGATCAATTTTTAATGTGAAAGCAAATGTCTGGGGAAAGCAAAAAAAAAAAAAAAAAAAAATCTCCAAAGCAGCACGATAATTATTCAGTTTGGTTTAACACTGAGAGCCCGTCAGAAAAGGGAGATAATTAAAAACAGATACACTGTGTGAACTGACACATAGCTCAGCCTGAATGGGTACTGAAACAGAATCACTAAGAATGCAAGTCAAGGCACTGACAGAGTGAAGGCGAAGAAGCAGGCTTGGGGTGAGAAAATAAGTAAGCAGCTGCTACATATCAGCACTCTCTCATACGTCCTGCAGAGTTCAAGGGAAAGGGCTCCATGGCATACTGTTCCTGAAAAACAAATGGGGGCTCCTGCCCTCTTCAGGGACTTCAACATTATCTTGAAATGACACAAGAAGTTTGCATTTCTTTCCTGGTGTGCTCTAGAAGATGCTTCCTCCTTTACATCCCTACAAGTAGAGCAACAATTGAGGAGTTATGTGAATACAAGCTAAAATTACTTAATATATTCTTTTGTTCCATTCAAAGTATCTCCAGCATCTCATCTGAAAATTCATAAGTCAATAGTACTTCTTCCCAATATCTTATCACTTTCTGTGAAGCCAAACCAGGTCACCACTTCCTCTGCACTTGGATCCCCTCAGAGCCAATGTACACCTAAGCTTCTGACTTACTCTGTTGAGTTCAGCAGGAGGCTGAACACAGGGTTATACACAGAGAGAAGAAATATAGGATTATGAAATCCTGCTTTTATTTCAGATTTGAAATGGAAGCACTTATCACAGTTACTAGGATGTATTGTAGCTGTCAGTGTAGTTCTGAGCCACAGCTTATTAGCCATTGCTTTACTTCTAACATAGGTTTTCATCTGAGAAATGCAGATGTTTAGTAGTTTGACTGGTCATCCAAAACACCAGCAAGATTTGAATATGGATTTTGAATTTAAGTCTCACAATGTTCACGCTTCATTTTGCAAAATGCCTCTGACCTCAGCATGCCTTAGTTTCCCCAAAAATGCTCATTGCTTTTGCAAAGCATCTTCTCCCCCCATAGAAAGAGAAGCAGCTATTAAATAACAGTTTTACCATCACTACTCTCACTCCCAAGACCAGCTAAGGACTCTGTAGCAAAGCCAACAGAAGAATTCATGTCTCCAGAACTGGTATTTTAATCAATATACTGTATCTGGAGGGTTTCACACAGCTTAGTGAGCTGGTACTGTGCAGTTATTCTCAGATCTTTAAAATGAGACAAACTCTGTACAATTAATAATAGGTCAAAGAATGAAGTGGTACAGGAATTAGTCAATTTGTTCAAAACGCTGAAAGTATGTAACTTTTGGCTTATTACAAATCACAACACACCCTGATGGTGTTAAAGTTTCCTGGTATAACCACACACGTGATTCTACTCATGGAATTGTCTTTGCAGTTTCTCATGCAGTGCTTAATCCTCAGCATAGACAGGTGATAATTTTAGTAATAGTGACCCTGGACATGTCAGTCCTGCAGCCCTATAATAAGTCCTCTGCAATATACATATTTAAAGTAGCAGTGAAGCTTCCTCAAGAGGCAGGAAGACAAGCATACAGCATTAAGAACGCATAATGCACTATATTATACCTTCAGTAAAATGTACAGGGTATATACAGTAAGTACAAACAGCACCATAAAACTCCTTGTTTTAACAAGTATACTTGTCATTGCTGACCCCAAGATCATATTCAAATCACAAGTAGTACAAACAGTAGAGCCTGAAAATCAAACCCCAAGTTACATGTCCAAGCTAGTGACATACACAAACTGGAATGGCAAAACTAAAATAGCACACACTTTATATACTTCTTCCATGCATAAGCTATAAACGGTTAATCAGGGCTGGCTAGTTGCAAGACATATTTAATCCAGTTGAGAAACTGGATGGACTAAGTTCACATGTAGTTTTCTTTAGAAGAAGGAACCAAAGGCTTGTCTATTTGCCAAACCTGATTGCCCACATCCAGCAAGTACACCTCTAGGTTCTCTAAGCACAAGCTTGCTTCTTCTGTTTCTTGCTTTTAGTCTTCCTTGTGGCACCAAGCCCTCCAGTCTCAAAAATCATTTGTTTTAAGAGATAAGGGAAAGGCTACAGCTTAGGGACAGAGGGGGCACTTGTTATGTGAAACAGATCTCTATCGGCTTTAAAAACACCAAGACTTACAATTCTCTTGCCCATCCTCTGTAGGCTATAAAATGAAATACTCTCTAGAATATGTCTGAACCGAGGACATGATTTGAGTTCTGCTATTTGCATCTGCTAAAAGGAAATTTATTCTGGAGAGCCAGAAAATTGCCATTAGGACTGGAACTAGGTATTGTAGGACATGGATGGGATGTAGACAGGCCTCAGGGTACAGTAATGCTGAAAAGGAACAGATATGCTGTCTATCTCAAGCTATACTAGCTACCTCCTTGTCTTCAACCCCCTGCTCCACAGCATTGCCAGTGACTCCACAGTAGCTCATTACCTCCCTGAAGAAAATAATCCACGGGGAGATACCCTCCCGCTATGATAAACGCTGTGCAAATACTTAAAAGGCTGGGAAAGAGATGAAGCAGGTGCACCACATCTCCTAGAGTCACAGGGTGAGGAAAACAGAGGCAAGAAAAGAGTTCAACAGCAACTGTTGCGGGGTTAAAAAAAGATGAAGTTATACATCCAAATAACTTATCCTTTCACATAAAGGAAAAATGCAAGAAGTGAGCAAGTGCATATATGGTTGTCATGGTTTAAGGCCCTCAGCAGTTCGCTTACCCTCTCCCCCCTCTTTCTTCCCCCAGTTCCAGGGGATGGGGAGGAGAATTGAAAGAATGCAACTCCCACAGGTTGAGATAAAGAACAGTTTAGTAACTAAGGTATAATACAAAGAACTACTGCTACCACCAA
>JASSUY010026524.1:0-10007 GCA_032466535.1 Forpus xanthops | reverse complement strand
ACAGATTCCCCTATTCTAGACTGGGCATGTTAGACAACAAGTCTCAAAGCTGCCTTTCACCTCACTGAGTTTGACCTCACTGGTGCAGGCCATACTTCTTTCTATATATGGGACTGAGAATATGCTCATTTATGACTGCTGAACTATTTAAAGCAGCTTATCATGCTTACAACAGGAAACGTGCCCACTGCAATCATACTGAAAAATCATACTCGGTGCAACCACAGGAGTGACAGAACTGTTATGGAATAGGAAATACTTGATGATTTTAGTATTAAGAGCAATTAGAACCTCAAACCTACAAAACTGAACTTCAGGAGAAAATGTGCATATGCATACAAATGGCATGGTAACTTTGGCATATAATATAGCTATCTATGCCTTAAAGGTAACTGACTTTTACATGAAGCTTTTTGGTGGTCTTCCATCTCCTTTTGACTAAATATTTACCATGTTATTTTACAGCATTTGCAATTTGTGTATCACTGCCTTATTTTGAATCCTTTGGCACATACTCCATCAAGCTACTATTTCCATTTGCCTTCTCAATCTACTTCCCCTATATTCTGAAAGCATATCTGCTAGTGCTCTTTATAGGTAAGTACCTCATCTTCTGGAAACCCGTGTCTCAACACAACTTGGATGCCTATGGCAACAAAAAAAATCAAATCAGTAAATATTCTTTCACAAATACTAACTCTCTGCCACACCTCCTGCACACCACTGCAGGAAAGCTCATCACCAAATGTTTTGGTTTCTGATATCATAAAAATATAAAACAAAAATATAAAAATTGCACTTTGTTATCAATTCCCATTTGATTGTACCTTCATTCTGTGCAATCTCTCCTCACTCATTCCTTTTAGCTGGTATGAGAAGGTATATCTAAATGAAGACTTCTACAACTTGCTTATTGAAAGGGGTGAAAAAAAAGCCACCCCAAAACCTGCATGTGTAAATAGACCCCTTCTCAGCAAACTGCTTTTGAAAAGTTTGAACTGAATTTGGCTGCATTACAGCCAAGTCTTCATTTTGTCATTGGCTTTAAGACCAATTTGAAGGATCTCATCTTTGTGATAGTATTTTGTTCCTAAGTTCATTTAAGGAACTACGCAAGTTGCCAAATGAAGGTTTATGCTGTTCCTCCTGCGTGAATTGAAGACACTTGGGACTCTACTCCTTTGTTCTTACAATGTTTTGTGTTTTGATTCAGGTATGTGCTTTATCATCCAGAATCTCTTCTCCGAAAGGAAGACACACCTAGGGACAGGCAACATCAAAAAGAAAAGAAGCTAAATTAATTTATTGTTTGGAAATTAGAAGTATCTCCTCAGTGGGCTGCTGCATATCACAGGTTAAAAAGAAGTTAGGCAAAGATTTCCGATGCAAACCTCCCGTTTGCATGTTCATCAACTTGTTACTGAACGAGCATAGAAAATTCAGAAAAGGCAGCTCTCTTTAATGCACCTCAGAAATGGAACAGCTCAAAATAACAAGTTACTTTTCAAAGTTCTGGTTTCAAATGCAGGAAATGCTTTTGTATGGATATATAGAACAAATATATTTTTTCTAACATATATTAGAGAACTCTGTAAAAGACTGAAGACCGTCTCCACTCACAATCACTCTAACAACCTGATTTTGGTGTTAGCTCTTGTCTCATTAGCAACTGATATTCTGTAATGACAATACCATTTAATCTATAAGATTATTTTATATTAGGACAATATGTATGTGCCTTATAAATATATATCTATATATGCTAAATTAGCTAGAACTGGAATCTCTCAAGGAGCCAAAGCTGGAAACTTTGCAATCTATGCAATTCACATGCTAAATAGCCCCAGGCATTCACAAAGGATGCCTCACATTCTGGCTCAACCTTCACTTCTGCAAACAAGATTACAGAAAATCCAGCTAAACCACAAAGGCAATGATCAGGTACTCATATACTATATATTCTAGGGGATATTTAAGGCTCAGAACTAAAAACTTGTAACTGTGTGTCTGGCAGATGTTAAGAATCTCCTTCCCACACTGATTTTCTTCCATGCTGATCAGCAGACAGATACGCAAAAGAAATGTGATATTAGGCCAAATACATGTTATTTAAGGGGAAATGAATGACTACCAGAAGCCAAATGCAAAATTCTAACCATATTACTCAAGTGCATTGCCCCTCATACTTCCGTAGGACTGTTTCTGACAGTGCAACTAGAACACAGTGTCTTCAATGCCTGGGGAGCAACCAAGCGGACTGGCAAAAACGGACAAATAATTGCTTTGAGGCTGGCAGTGGCTTTTCTGATGTTTCATCCATATTGATTATCACCTACTATTTGAATTCAAGCAGGTAAGGGAGAAAAGTGAAGGTATTTTTCTTCCTCGAGCATGACTGAAAGCTGGGGGAGAGAAAAGACTATCATTGGAAGGAAGAAAATATTTAAGGGGAAGTGAACACAATCACAATATGAAAAGAGTTTGCGTGTATGACTTTCTAAACCGTACAGCCTAAGAGGGTATATTAGGAAGGAGTGAAATTGAACTAGTTTCTTATGAAAGGACACCTAAAATTTTTATTTATTTAATATATGTTGCAGGCAGTGCATTCAGACTGTTGTGACCAATGAAGTATTTGCAGACCTTATGTAACAGTAGAGGGTAAACCCTAGATTCTATTTTTTTTTTCTTGGAAAGCATTACAAAGAGAGATAGGACTTTGGAACTCATTAGAGAAACAGAAGTAGTTCCACTTTGGACTTCCGTGTGACCCAAACTGATTTAAGTGTGGACTATATGAAGAAACATACAAGCGCAACTTTACTTCAAATTATATAACATGTTAAAGTGAAACATGAACATTTTTCCCCTTGGAAATTTAATGTGTTTATCATCAAACTGCCTGGAATTAACCTACCTTGTTAGAGGAAACATGGCATTTGCTAGTGTACTGGGTGTACGTGGCAAGGCTTTGGAAGTGGGGAAGCTGCAGTGATAGCCTTGGTGAGAAGAAGCCAGGGGCTTCAACCATGCCAGACATAGCTAGTTCCAGCTAGCTTCAAATAGAGCAAGTATACAAGACGCTGCCAAGAGAAACCAGAGAGATGAAGGCAGCTCTGTGAAAACATACTTAATAAAAGGTAAAAAAATGCTATGTGCAGCTGTGACACAGAAGGGTAAGAAAACTGTGAGACACCAACATCAGTGGGGAAAAAGAGGAGGTGGTTCTCCATAGAGAATACCAAGATGGAGCAGATTGTCCCTCTTCAGCCCATGGAGGACCATGCAAGAGAATATATCCACACTGCAGCCTGGGGAGAACCCCGTGCTGCAGCAGGTGTATGTGCCTCGAAAGAATTGCAGCATGGGGAAGCCAAACACGAGCAAGTTCCTGGCAGAAACAGTTCAGAGCTGCAACCTGTGAGAAGAAATTAGGTTGGGACAGTTCATGAAGGACTGTATCCCATGGGAGGGACCCCATGCTGGAGCAGGGGAGCAACATGAAGAGGAACGAGCAGCAGAGATGAAGGTTTATGAACTGACTGTAATCCACATCCCCTACCCATCCTGCACTGCTTGGGGAAGGAGGAGGTAGAAGAGTCAGGAATGAAGGTGTAAAGTTGAGCCTAGGAAGAAGAGAGGGGCGGAGGGAAGTTGTTGTGTTTCTTTCTTACTATCCTACTCTGAATTGGCAATAAATTACTCTTCCTCAAGTACAGTCCAGTTTTGTAAGAGTAAATGGTAAATGATCTCTCTGTAAATTATCTCCCTGTCTTTATCATGACCCATGAGCTACCTCATCCTATCTTCTCCCTGTCCTGTTGAGGAGGCAGAGAGAGGACCTGAATGAGCATCTGGCAGCCATCCACAGTCAAACGTACCACAGATTAATATTAAGCCATGTTTATGCATTTATGTTAAAAAAAAATAAATATCAGTGTGTGATGCTCCCCCTGTGCCTTGATTCTCACAGCTGGCTGGAACACACTGGAAGGAGAGAGATTCTTTAAAATTCACTATTGGAATCAAAATAAGTGTTGTTCTTACATATCTACATAAACATAGGCAAAAGTACGTACTGTACAGACAAGGATGAAGAAACATCACCTAGAAAGTGATATATAATTGAAAGTGGCTAGACTGTCTCTTTAGGAGCATCTTCTGTAGTCAGAAGAGTATGTGAGTATATTTATCTGACATTTCAAACCCAACTTGTTTTAGTAGAGCTTATGTACTATGAGACTGAATTCATAAAATATGCATATGAAACACATACAGTGTGGGAAAGAATTATACCTAAGGACAGAAAAAAAAAAAACAAAACAAAACAAACAAAAAAAAAAAAAAAAACAAAAAACAAAAAACCACACAAAAAAAAAAAAAAAAACAAAAACAAAAAAAAAAATCCTTCTTTTTGCCCACAGAACAGCTATGCTGGAATCACAAGAACGTGTCCTACCAGTATCTTCACCACCAGCTTTCCCTTGCTGCCTTTCCACTCATCTACAATGCAGTAGCAACTAACATGCCCATTTCAGTCCTTGAACTGTCTCCAGAGCAACATACTATTCTGAAAGATGACCTAGAAATGTCTTATTTGTTTGTCCAGCACTAGCACAATAGCAGGAATACTCTCTCCATCACAGCTGATGTGTATACTTGCAGGTACAGCAGCCCAATAGGGATGGAACTATAGGGTGAAATGATTTACAATGAGGACGCAACAGCCAACTTACGTGCCTTTTAGAGGGTTTTACTTCACATCAGCTCTATTTTATTCCTGTGGGCTGAACACACAGAGTTGTAGAATACACTTAAGTATTTAGTAAATAATAGTTTCAGTTGGAAGGGACATAAACAATCTCCTTTGCATTCCATCCCCCTCATCCTCACCAGTGGCTCCCAACCACATTACCCGTAACTGTAAGGGTTGTAACAGTCAAAGCTCTCCCTTACAGACAGTGCAACTCCTCCACCTCACCTACCCTGTTCACCCCTCCTGAACATCTGCAGCCCTAATACCAGTGCTACAGTCGTGGGACTCATTCCATCAAGTCTCACCAGTGACATCACAGCTCTGGGAACTGACCAACACTTTCACTTCATGCTGTTTCTCATACAATGTGCATTGGCTACAAGCATTTCAATTATGCTCCAAAACAACCTGGATCTGTGCTAGCATTGCCACCTTCTGGTGGTGCTATGACATCCCTTGGCTTACTATCTGTAAGCCAAGGTACATAATACATACTGTGTATCAGTATAGTTTAATTCATAAGTTTATACACTGTTTCAGTATGCAAACTAAAACACAGCATGTGTGCATTACCCAAGATTACCTTTAAAACAAAGCAAATTTTAAAGTGAATTAAAACATGCATGCAAACTCAGGTGAGTAAGAGTGTAAGCTTGAAACAGTGCACCAGAGATGGCACAATGAAAATGAGACATATTTGGCTTTGTTAGAGGTTACTTAGGAGTGAACATAAATGTAAATGTCATGAGGCACTGACTCTGTGACAACTGCTTTTCAGTCAATCCTTCTGTATATTCACCTTTAGACTGCCTTCTCAGTATACAGCTGCATATAGAGCAGGAAATTACCATTACTATACACTACTTTGGGAATACAAGTAAGTACTGTGTTAATCCTCCACACATCTAATGTCTGAAGAAATGTCTGATCACTGTAGGAAGCTCACTAACATCCCACAGTAAACTTCTTAAGAATGGTGAGAAAAGGTGAGAAAACCCCATAAAAATGTCAGACGGAATTTTTTCCACAGAATATGTTATCTATCCTGAAATTAAGAGAATTCCTGCATTGGGTGGTGACTCCAGATTGTAGGGTGGTAACACTTCATGCTAACTGGTCAAAATCAACAATGCTCTCATTAGTACTGCTTTGGAAGTCATTCAGTGACCACTACCCAAGCAATTATATATGGTTAATTTTTGTTTATACTAGTAAGGACTACTAAATACCAAACCACTTTTAAGGTCTGTATTGGGAAGACTGCAAAGTAGAAAGTTTTTCTATTTTTTCATAAAGAGAAGATTTTTTAATAAGGAAAGTGGCAGGGGGCTACTCTGCTTAGGATGGCAAAGGCTGAAAAGGGCAGAGAAAAGCTCTCCTTATGTGCAAATGAGAATAAAGGAGGCAAGAACAGTCATAAATGGAAAGAAAACTGCAACTGCCCTGGAGCTGGGGATATAGCAGCCATTAGAATCATGAATTTATTTCCAATATCTTGTTTTGTTTTGGAAGTTTAGATTGGATCTGAGGAAGAAATTCTTTCCTGTGCAGGTGGTGAGGCACTGGAATGGGTTGCTCAGGGAAGTTGTGAATGCTCCACCGCTGGCGGTGTTCAAGGCCAGGTTGGACAGAGCCTTGGGTGACATGGTTCAGTAGGAGGTGTCCCTGCCCATGGCAGGGGGGTTGGAACCACATGATCTTAAGGTCCTTTCCAACCCTAACTATTCTATGATTCTATGATCTTGATGCAGCTGTTGCAAAACGGACAAGCAGATCACCCACTTCATAAACCCCACTCAGGTTATGAAACTTCAATGTGTTGAAAGTGTTCAATGTACCTTTTTGCCCTACTGTGCAAGAGCATCATGATGTAACTAAGAAAAGGGCTATCAGTTAAAAAATAACGCTCATTCAGACATCTGTTACACTAAAACATAGTTCAGTCATTAGGCTGAATCCAAACTTTTATTTTTTTTCACCCATTCTTATTAGCAAGCTTTCATGAGTTTTTCAGACTCCAACTTTTGAGGCTCCCCAGGTGCCACCAAAACAATACAACTGAAACAACTGAATGCATAGTTCTCATTCAGCTCCAGCACAGCATAAACCATGCTAAGTAGTTTGTAAAAGAAGACCACCCCACCAGTGAAAAAAACAAATATTGGTCTTTATCTTAGGAGTCTTCAAAAGGAGGTAAAAGAATAAACCAACCCAAAAAAAAAAAAACAAAAACAAAAACAAAAACCAAACCAAAACCCACACAAACAAACAAAAACCCAGACAAAAAACAACAACAACAACAAAAAAAAAAGCCAAAACCTCATGATAGGAAACCTCTTTGAAATTGGTAATCTTGATGCCTGAGTGATGCTATTATGCTTTCAAAGGATGTGCATTTTTCTTCACTGAATAAGGTACACTTTGCAGCTACCACCCATAAGCTCTTGTCCACACTGCTTTTTTTCTGAACTCTGGAACAGACCTCAAGGCCAGAAGTGTAACTGTGAAGACAAGGACAAATTACATTAATTTGTGCAGTCCAGAAAGGACATTAGAGTATTCTCCCTAGTGATTTTACTAACACAGGTATAGATTCAGTTCTCCTTTTCCTGAATTTTTTAATGACTTTTCCAATTCCTGGCCTGACAGTTTCTATCCCTTCCCCACAGTTCAGTCTTCAGTTGCACCTGAATAAATTGTTATGTGATTACTATTCTAGTAATGGAGGGTTTCCAAATACTATATTGCATTTTATTTTTAAAGGTAACTCAAACAGAATTGACAGATCTATCACTTAAAAATGCTTGTACAGTCATATGTACCTTCAGGTCCTTTGGATCTTCAAGAGGACATTTCAAGTGTCCGCCGATGAGACAGCAAACAAAAGATGTTAGATACAGGAGTGCTAACTTACCTGTGAAGGTTTTATTAAAGGCAAAATACAGCTCTCCTACACATGCTAACAGCATAGATTCATCTCACTTCTTTCAACAACTAGATTTTGAGCTGTATTGACAGTCATGGAAAAATAAGTACCAACTAAAAATATCCTACCTTTCAGCAGGTACATAGAAGATTCTGATAATGCTTCCTTAGGACTTTCCATCATAGTGATCAGCCAGTCAATAAACTAAAGATTGAAATGTAAAGGAAAATCTGAATTAGAACAGCCTCTGTATCAGAACACCACAAATTCTTTACAGTTTTGCAGCCAACGTCTGATTGCAGCTAAACTCACAGTTACCTATCAGAGGCAGTGGTCAATCAAGCTTCTGCCTAAACTATCCAAATGCCCCAGAGTACCTCTCTCTGTCAGCATAATTTCTCCCACAACTGGATCTGAAACTCCCTTTGTTGTGCCTCATTACCTAAGCAGTAATTCTTTGTAATGAAGAAAGAAGAGTAAATACTTTCCCTTCATGTTGCTTGTTCATGTCTTTCACATGTTACTACGATCCTTTCTTATCAGGGTCTTGCTCAAATGTTTTACTGCAAATCCTCAGAACTCTTAACTGCCTCTGTCCCTCTTTTGACCTCTCATTTTTCACTGTGTTTCCAGCAGTACAGGGTGCCTGGAGGACAATGTGGCATTTCAAACTTATAAAGATGATTTTCAGGGCATAGTCTCAATTATTTCATTAATTATTTATTAATTATACATTTGCATATCAACAGCCCACTCCTGCTTTCCTCCCACATTCTGAATTCTGACTTCAGTGGTAACTGTGCTACAGCTGGGTACAGGAAACAGCCCTTAAAGATTCTGGTTTGCACAAGACAGCTATTAATCTACAGATTTGCAACAGTATTTCCACATCTTTCCATCACAAGCAATCTACAGTAGGGTTGCAAATTATGCACGATTTTCCTCATTTATTTAAAAATTACGCTTGACATATACTATAAACTGTACAGATCTTTGATAGCTCTAAATTGCCACTGCAGAGAAGTCCAATGACAAAGGGTTTGTCGTTCAGTGTGTAGAAGACTGACTGGCTACTACCAGCAGCTGCCAACTCTCCTGTCCCATCTGTATCCTCTTAAGAGTTTGACTCCAAAAACTCTAATGATTTTTGTTCTTTGCAACTCTCACATATTACTTGAGAAGCTACATTCATATCTGATTACAAATAAAAACAAGATCACAAGTCACATGCAATGGATACAGAGAAAACAACCACTCCACTTTAGACGTGAGCTGACTACTACCCAAGGTGTTTTCTGAACCTTGGAAAATGCTTTCTACTAGAATTTTACCTTCTGCGTTTGTTCTTTCCAAGGCTCTTTAGCCAGCAAAAGGCAAATGCTGCTTGGAAGGAGAGTGAGAGTCTCTTGCACAGCGAGCTTGTCAATGGGGTGCTTGCCAATGTGATCCTCAGATAATTCTGGTAATGCTGCTTGCTGCATCCACGGTAACCAGTTAGCACCGAGGCCAAGCAGTAATGGTGCACCATGGTCAGCCCAGGCCACCACAGACGCCGCAAACAGCCACAGGAGAAAATCTATGAACTAAAAAAGAAAAAGGCAAAAAAATGCAAAATGAAAATCCAGATGGTGGCTTTCTCTTTAAAATAAACATCTGAAAATTCAGCTAACATCCAAAATGCAAGAAATAAATACACCTTAATATTCTTTTACACTCAAAGAAACATAAGCCTTTTTCTGAACTTCCAAACTATCAACAGAAAAAAAAAAAAAAAGGGCAAAATCACACTACTAAAAATCACTGTTTAGATTAATGCTGATACATATTTCATTTAAAATGGGGTAATAACTTTACAGCAAGCTGTTAAGGGAAATTAGAGATGGTCACCCTTGTGGTGCCACAAATGCTTGGGAAATATTGAGGCAACGTAACAAATGCTTTTTTGATCTAAACAGCAGTTTGTTTGATGTCCTCAACCAGAACAGTTGAACAGATGTAAGAATAAACAGCTGTTTGTTGTACAATAAACAATAATAGTTCCCTAAAAACGTACAAAATCTCTTAGAAATGGCAGCTGCACAGTTCTGAACTGCTTAGACATTTCTACTGGTGAATTGAAAACTTTAATTTTTCTGAATACAGTAAATTTGAAGTAATTATTTCCTTTAGTTGTCTCAAGCTTCTATAATCATAGAATCATAGAATAGTCAGGGTTGAAAAGGACCTTAAGATCATCTAGTTCCAACCGCCCTGCCAGGGGCAGGGACACCTCCCACTAAACCATGTCACCCAAGGCTATGTCCAACCTGGCCTTGAACACCACCA
>JASSUY010026522.1:0-27031 GCA_032466535.1 Forpus xanthops | reverse complement strand
TTATACCTTAGTTACTAAACTGTTCTTCTCTCAACCTGTGGGAGTTGCATTCTTTCGATTCTCCTCCCCATCCCCCTAGGACTAGGGAAGAAAGAGGGGGGAGTGGGTGAGTGAACTGTTTGAGGGCTTCAAACCATGACAGAGGACTACAAGAAATCTGGAGAGAGGCATTTTAAAAAGGCAGGAAGGGATAGGACAAGGAGGAATGACTTTAAGTGAAAGAGGATAGATTTAGATTAGACATTAGGAAGAAATTCTTTACTATGAGAGTGGTGAGATAGGTTGCTCAGAAAAGTTGCGGCTCTCTCATCCCTGGAAATGTTTAAGGCCAGGTTGGATGGGTCTAGTGGAAGGTGTCCCTGGCAGGGGGGTTGGAACTGGATGAGCTTTAAAGTTGCTTTCAACCCAAATCATTCTATGGTTCTATGATATGTTTTGACGTATCTTCCAGGAGGATTTATTCTATGGTCTCACCAGGCATGGAGGTAAGGCTAACTGGTCAGTAATTCCCAGGGTGCTCTTTATTACCCTTTTTGAAAGTGGGGGTGTTATTCCCCTTTCTCCAATCAGTGGGGACTTTGCCAAACTGATATGACTTTTCAAATATGATCCAGAATGTTTGAGTGACTACACCAGCCAAATCCCTTAGGACCCTGGGATGCATCTTGTTGGGTCCCATGTACTTAGGTATGCTCAAGTTCTTCAGGTATCTTGGGCATTGTATTAGGATGGGAGGCACTATGATTCCCTCAGTTGCTGCTTTGAGGTTCTGAGGCTGGAAAGTGGGAAGAGTGATTACCATTGAAAACTGGGGCAAGAACCCTAACAGTTGGATACTTTTCTATGATTATTGTCACTAGTTCTCCTGCCTTACTTATTGGAAGGGGTGATTTTTCTTTAAACTTACATTCTGATTAATGTTCCTGTAGAAGCCCTTATTATTGTCCTAAATATCCTTGTCAAATTAAGCTCCAGCTGTGCCTTGCCTTTTCTGATCCTACCCCAGGTTGTCACCAATCCTGACCTCTAATTCCTTCATGCCTGTTGGTGGCCAGTGGATTTAGTAGTGCTTCTCCTCTGATTGAGCTATCACCTAAATTAAGAAATCATCCTTTATGTAATCCAGCAGTCTGCAGTACTATTTGCAGTTCACAGTGCTGTTTTTCCAGCAGATATAAAGGTGACTGAAGTCCCGTATCAGGATCAGGGCCTGCAAATATGATCCTTCCCATAGATGAAGTAAGAACATATTATCAACAGACTCCCCATGATCAGCTGGCCTTTAGTAAACACCAGCTACAAGGTTTTCTTTGTTGGCTTGGCTTCTAATTTATATCCATAACTTTGAATCTGTTCATGGTCTGTCTACTGTAGCTTCTGTACTAGGTGATATTACTGTCCTGAGTAACTCCCAAACCTCACCTACCACATCCTCACAATAAATTATAAATACTTTTCATTCTCTACATGCGATTGTAAAGTATTTTGCAGCAATACTAAGCAAAATTTCATTATCAACCATCCATAACTATTCCGGAAAGTCAAACAAATATATCAAAACCCAAATATAACCCAACTTTCAGTTTCTTTTTTTTCTTAAGTCCAGAGAATTGTGCAAATGTAGCAAATTGAAACACATTGTTTTGGACTAGACCCCAGACTACCTTCAGTCATATAAAATTAAAGGTTTGTCTAAATAGTTTACAGATGATTTTTTGAGCTTTAACTAATTTTATAAGAGATATCTCTCCTGAATGCTGACTGCATTGCTTAGTAATACATAGGCATTCTGCATTTGCGTTTGTCAGTTTTGGTACCTTCTTGGAGATGTGATGAGGAATGTTCAGCAAAAAAATGCAAATTCTCTGACAATTTCTAGTCAAAGTTTTCTCATTATTCTTCCTGTGGTTTTGCATGTCATGAATAAGCATAGGGAATAAAAAAAAGTTTTGCGGTAGAGTCACATTATTAGAAGTTTCTGGATATTTGCTGTAACATTGGACTTTCAAACCTAATATTAAAATACACAGATGTGGCCAAAGTAAAGGGAAATGCTTTTATTTTTTTTATCAGATATGTCTCGGTGGTAAAATTATTAATGTAACACATCAAAAAATAGCTACCACCTCACACAACACAGAATAAACAACTTCTGCAATAGTTTTGAGATTTTTCAGAGGGAAAAATTCTGGAGTCTGTGAGAGCTCAGCATGCATGGATTCTGTAGGATTGTTTGTTCTAATTGAATAAAAAAAAAAAAAAAGACAAGTTTCACAGCTATGCCAGCAAACACAGTTACTTATTAAGTTCTTAATTCCTTGTATTCTTCCTTCAGTAGTGTTCTTAACCATTTTACTTGCTGTAACTTCTGTATAGACCATAGTACTCAAAGCCCAGTACTATCTATCAGCCAAAGCTGCCTTCAAGGTATAGATAAAAGCATCATTTTCACCCACATAGTGTTAACAAGGCAGTTCCCACAATTTATAACTGGTCCCACCTGCCCTGGGGCAGTTGAGGACAGGGGAATGTGATGGATGGAGCTGTAGTAAGGAAAGAAGAAAGAAACCTCCTTTCAGAGTTTTGGCCACCCCTGTATCTAACTCATGTCCTATACCTGTGCTGACACCTTCCAGTCCTCCCATACTCCCATTTGTCTGTCCTAAAGTCAGCAGGACCAGGGTATAGGAAATGAGCTCTCCTCAGTGGAGTTAATTCATATAGCCCTGCTTTTCTCTCTTGTGATGTATAAATACAGTGAAACAGAGAACTTGGCCTCCTTTATGTTCAAACTATGAATTTAAATAATAAATTATTAAAAACCTGCTGAAAATGACAATATACAAGTAGTTCACATTCATGCAGCACACATAGCAGTAATACAAAAAGCCATTCAGCAATCCTGTATTTGGAAATTTAAAATATGGATGGTTATAAAAGTTTAGCGTCTGATGTTTTTTGAGTTCTTGCTGAGATTTTAGATGCAAATTGCTTTTGTGTCAAAGAAAACACAAGCAAAATGGAAAAGGACATGGACATGATTTTGCTTTTGAAGCCCATTGTATGTGGAAGAATAAAGGTATGTGGAAGCATTCTCCCAGAGCTCATTTCTGTGCCTGATCTATGAGTTTATGCTTTCTCTTAATCTGGCTATCAGAATTTTTTTCTTACTTTTACCCTTAACATAACCTCTGAGGTTCTATCAAGCACATACTGAAATTTATTTTAATCATAACAACATGATATGGTGCAGAGGAGAACATTTTGAGGAACTGTAGATAATCCTTCTTTGTTCCTATGAAAGAATATGGTAGTCTGCTTCATTTAATACACTCTACTTTTCCATAACAGTCTTTTTAAGGAATGCAATTAAGATTAGTGACTAGCTTTTCCTGAAGAAGAAAAAGTAAACTGCACATATATTTGCAGAGAGAGGCAACAAAAAAAGGTTTTATTGCCTGGTCTTTTTCTAATTGCAACATTTTATGGGGTTTTATGTGTTAATATATGGCGTGCTTTCTATTTCTTCAACATCAACTGTTTTAGAATCCTGCAATGGCTGATATGGAAAATGGTAGCATAAGTGAAAACTAAAATAAAGACTACTTTTTTTTTTTTTTTTTTTCTGAAACAAAGATAAAGATAGAAGTAAAACAAAATTAAAAAAAATCCCTTGTTTCCATCCTAAAAGCTTTTATGTTTCATATGTACTTCAAATCTAGACATTTCATTGGCTGTAGAAAAAACGGTCTCATGAATAAGCTTTTTAAAGAGTTCGGTTCCAGGTGAGTCATAGCTCTGAATCATACAAAATTATAGTGTCAAATAGCTTTCCTCCTACAGCATACATTGGAAAAAAGGGAATAAAGAAAGAAAATCAACCTTCTCATTTTACTGCATTTGCATATGAGGAAAACAGTAATATCCTATTACAGTTTTCCTCCCTGCAAATCTGTAGAAACCCCATAAATTAGATTACTGCTTTTAATCTGTGTTAGCAGAAAGCCTAAGGAAAATAGATAAAGAAGAATCCTTACAGAAAATTTCAGTTTCTGTCCTCAGTATTTAAGGGAAATGCTCCCCAAGCAGCTGTTGGCTTAGATGAATCCCCGAGATCAAAAGGAACCCCAAAAGTGAAAATTAAAAAGCTGATTAACTGTTGTATAGAATCATAGAATGGTTAGGGCTGGAAAGGATCTTAAGATCACTGAGTTTCAATCCAGATGCCATGGACAGGGATGGCTTGCCCTAGGCCATGTCGCTCAATGCTTTGTCCAGTCTGGCCTTGAACACTAGCCACAAGGATCCTGAGACATTTAAGCATCTCAGATGGCTTTTGTCATGGTTTCTGTTGTGACAGAGTTGTTTTTCTTCATGTTGTGTTTTGACTTTAGCATGAGAATAATGCAGGTAGTGCACCAATGTTTCAGTTGTTCCTAAGTAACGCCCTCATCAACAATTGAAAAGTCTTTCAGCCTTTCATGCTCTGCCAGTGAGGAGGGGCACAAGAACCCAGGAGTAAGCAGAGACAGGGCACCTGACCCAAGCCAACCAAAGGAGTATTCCATACCACAGCACTTCATGCCCAGTATATAGATTGGGGGAGCTAGCTGGAAGGGACCGATCACTGCTTAGTTCAGCAGGTGGTAAACAATGTGTTGTGCATCACTTGGGTTTTCTGAATTGTCATTACTTTTTTTGTTGTTGTTGCTGTTGCTCCTTATTATTATTATTATCAGTATTATTACTGACATTATTTCTATTACCACTGTATTTTACTTTATAGTTATTAAACTGTACTTATCTTAACCCGTGAGTTTTACATTCTTTTAATTCTGCTTCCCATCCTGCCCTTGTGAGGGGGAAGAGAAGAACAGGTGAGTGAGCAAGCGGTTGCCTGCCACTGAGTTACCATCTGAGTCTAAACCATGACAGCTTTAAAAAATTCCACACAGGCCACATGAATAAAGACTTCAATTCTGGCAGGAAATACAAGATACATTAAGATTTCAGTTCTGCTTCCATTCCTTAGTGCACAGTTATTAATGTGTTATGTTCAGCCTGCATCACAGGGTAGTTCTTGAATACTGATGGTCACACCTATTATCTTTCAGAATTATTATTAAAATTGTTAAGCAATATGTCATTTGCTGAAACAAAAAAAGAGGAAGTCAAGCAAGAATTCTGGGAGGCCTGTGTGTTTGGAAAAGGTCCTTCTGGACAAACTCCAAACCAGAAACTAAACCTGCAGTGGGTGGATGGGGTACCTGAGAGGAAGACAGAGATATTATCTGAACAGACAGGGACCAGGTTAGGAAAGCTAAAGCCCTGACAGAATTAAATTTGGTCAGGGACGTCAATGGCAGCAAGAAAAATTTCTATAGGTATGCAGGAGATGAAAGAAAGACTAGGAACAATGTTGTCCCTCTCCAGAATGAAATGGGAGACCTGGTTACCTGAGGTATAAAGAATGCTTAGGAACTTGACAACTTTTTGCCTTGGTCCTCATAGGCAAGTGCTCCAGACACACCACCCAAGTTGCAGAAGAAAAACACAGGGACTGGGAGAATGAAGAACCACCCACTGAAGGAAAAGATCAGGTTCAACACCATCTAAGGAACTCGAGGATGCATAAGTCCATGAGACCTGCTGAGATACACCAAGGGGTTCTAAGGGCACTGGCAGATAAAGTGACCAAACTCTCAAATCGTATTTGAGAGATCATGGCAGTCTGGTGAAATTCACATTGACTGAAAAAGAAGAAATATAACCCTCATTTTTAATAAGCTGAAAGAAAAGAAAGCCTGTGAAGTCACTGGCCAGTCTCACCTCTATGTCTGGAAAGACCATGGAGCAGATACTCCTAGAAATGATCGTAAGACACATGGGGAATAAGGATGTGACTGGATTCTCTTCTCCATCACAGAGCAGTGAATGACCTGCTGCGTGGTGCTTAATCGCTGGCTGGAGCTGAGGATAAACCCTGACAGTAGTCACATCTAGACATATAATACAGACTGATGTCCATTACACTAAAGGTATTAAGTTCTACTTTTTGCCTGCAACTCTCTACACATCAGTGACTTTAGAGAGTTAAAAGCAGTCTAATTTATTTAACCTCAGATTTGTAAGGACCAGACAAGCCTATGACAACAATTTTAGCTATTATTTACAAGAACAAATAATGAATAGAAAGTGTTGTTTATAGCTGGGATCTGAGGGGGATTTTTTTTTGAGAAAACCAATGAAATTTTAATGAGATGAACATATGTAACTGAACTCAGCATATAAAACAGTTAAAGTCAGAGACATGTTTTGTTATGTAGTAATCAGGACAAATTTTCTCAAAAATTATCTGAATCTGGTGAAGTTTTTGAAGATGTTGATTTAAATCCACTAGAAGATAAAGAAGGAAGACTAAAGTTTACTGCTTAAAGTTTCTTTATTTTTTCACATAGAAGAAAGCAACATATGACATTTTATTTTTATTTGGATACCTCTCAAATGAGGAATGAGAGATACCATTAATCAAGAAAAGAACAAAGGGAATGGAAAGGAGCGGCTGTGAAAATCAGAAAATATTTACTTCATCACTCAGAGACTCTGATTAAATGCCTCTATGCAAAGACAACAGACTGAAGTAGGATTACATGATAAATGGCTTGAAATTTGGCTCCCTAGCAATGTCTATTTGCTAATTCTGCAGCAACGTATGTCTATAAGTTGCTTATAAAATTGCATTTGGTTTAAATAATTTCTAAAATAATGGAATGAATAAGAACTGCGACACATTAGAATGTTCTGAAACAAGATGTATTACTTAATCTCATGGGTTTTGTTACTGACCACATACCTTTTAATAGACTTTTTCATTGTAGGATGTCTACTTTGTCATTTAAATATGCTTAAGCAGTCTTCAGACGAAAGTAACAGTCTCCTTTATTAAGCATTTTTCAAAGTGGAGAAAGACAGCTGCCAATCTCAGTAAAAGGTTTGGGGATATTTTTGAAAACACACTTCTACCATTAAAAAAAATAAAAGCAGTGGCATTTTCTAACATTTTCAACATTTTTCTTTCTCTTTCCCTGAGTATGTTGCTTTTTATTACTAAAAACTTACAAATTTTTAAGTATGTATGCTCTTTTTTCGACTAAAGGTTCTGTAGTGATAGGACAGGGGGTAATGGGTTCAAACTAAAACAGGGGAAGTTCAAGTTAGATAAAAGGAAGAAGTTATTTACTGTGAGAGTGGTGAGGCACTGGAACAGCTTGAACAAGGATGAATCCTCCATCTCTGGCAGTGTTCAAGGTCAGCTTGGACAGAGCCTAGTGTGACATGGGCTAGTGTGAGGCATCCCTGCTCATGGCACAAGGGTTGGAAATAGATGATCCTTTCAAACCTGAACTATTCTATGGTTCTATGACTCTATGGTATGGGATTTCATATGCTGGACTGAAAACAGGAGGCAAATAAAAAAATTATAGGAAGAGAAAAGAGAATCAGTAGATGCGTACATACTTACATGCACACGTACATTCAACAGTCAATAGCATAGCCTTTCAATCATGAAAGTTTCTTTCTTTCTTTTTTTACAAGGCACTGTGTCAGAATAAGGCAGTTTTGAAATTGTTGAAGAGAGATTATTCCACCCCCTTTTTCTTTGAGAAGTAAAACCCAGTATTTGTTGGCAAGTTTGAAATTGAAGCTACCTTTTTTTTTAATTATGACTTGTAGGTAGGACCTACTGAACCCATGATGGACTATAAAATGCCTGAGGATATAAAACATATGCCTAGGGGGAGAAAAAAAAGTAAAAGCCATGCCCGGGTTAACAAATATAATTTCAAATACACAATATTTCAGCTGGCATTTACCAAAGTATTTGTAAAGAAGGAAGATGAGTTATTTTAAATGCATGTCCCTAAGGCTTCAGTACAAAGGTTTTTTTTTGTTTTGTTTTGGTTTTTTTCAATGATATACTAGGTATAGCATGCTTTGACAACTTGAGAGCCTCCAGTTGCCATGCAATTTTATCCCAAATGTTAGTTTGACATTTCTCTGGAATTTCTGAGACGTGATCTGGAAGGAATTGCATTTAACCAGTTATAGTAATGTTGAGTTTGCTTCATTGCCAAAACTACTTGTTTAAATGAAAATAAAAGCATGTGATGTCTTTACTGCCGTTACTGAAACATACTACTTAAGGCCTTAATTCCATAAAATATTGAAAGATATGAGTTTGAATTTCAAGCCATGTTAGACAAGAATGGAGACCTGAAGTGTTAGAATCAATTACATGCTTAAATGCCCTTCAGAATCAGAGCCAGCATGGTTAACACTCAGCATCATTGTACAGACAAATAATTATGTATTGACTTTGCAAGGTTTGTACAATTGTATTTTCTTACAAGGCACATGTGACTGTCCTGTGTATCTCAGTCTGATGCAGTTTAGGAAATAATTAAAGCCTCTTTCCAGGTCATTCAACATGGCTATAGAGTGTTGCGTGGTCATGAAAGCATTTTGTTCTGCTTTTCTGGACTGGCTTTAGAAGTTATTCTGGCATTAACTTCCTTGCCAGACTAGATTATTTTTCTTCTGGCACTCCTCTCCTTTTTATAATATCTCATTACTAGTTAAAAAAGACTGAAGAATTTAAAGCATCATGTTATGCTATACAACTTGGAAGTATCGCATTTTCTAGCAAAATCGTATCCACTTTTGGGAAATGCATGTTTTCAGTTTATGACAGTTTCCTTATTAAATTTAGGAGAACTCCATTGCACAATTTTCCACCTGTCCTGATTAAAAAATTATTTCTGCATTTTTCTCTTTTGTTTATTGTTTGCTTCACAAAGGTTGGATACATATTGGAGCTTTTATTTAAGTTAAACACATCATTACTATATTTTAGAGCAAATACTGTTTAGTATGGGAATAGTCTTAGAATAGGAATAATTTACCTCAGCTTAGACTTGTTGTAGCTTGAGGTTTTTATATAAAGTAGCCTTCTAAACTTCGTCGGTAGTGATTTTTGTATGCAGTGTTCCTCTGCTGTGCAATTCCTCTCATCTCTCTGAGAAACTTTTGTACAGACTGTGTGAGCCATATTCTGTGCATTCTTATCTCATATCACCAATTTTAGTTGAAATTTGATTATTAAACTACATTAATATAGTCTAGTTGGCTAGCACTAAATGAGCTGAGTCATGCCAACTATGCATACCATACCTATATTTTGATATTCAGTATTTGATATTCAGCATTTAATACTTTTTAATGAAAGATTCAGTGCTTTTCTATTTCACTTTTGGATTCATTTTATGCTTGACAAGTTTCACCAGCTGTAGGAAAGAGAGCTGAAAGCAAGTTAGGTATGGTGCAGAGACCTCTACCATAAGCCACTCATCTGTCTGGCATCTCTTGCCAGGGGCTAATATGTGCCTTCCCTCTCATGAGATGCTGCAATGCACTCACTGCCAAAGTGAACGTAGGATTGGTCTCTCTGGGATGAAGAAAGAAGCTGCATTAGTAACTCTTCCTTGGCAAGTTCAGCTGTGTTTTTGAGCACTACTACATTATCTCCTGGGATTACTTGCTACCTGTAGTAAATACAGTGGTAAAAAGAAGTACTTCCAAACAGTATATTAGATATTAATCCAAAAGTTCATATCAGAGTGCAAATGGAAGAAAAAAAAATTACCATGAGCATATTGTCATATCCAACAGCTTAAATATGTCTTTTTTATTCTCTGCGTCTTACTTTATTATGGGGTAGCTATTAAGTAATAATCACTGTCTCTTTTCTAAACATCTTCTCAGTCTTACAAGAAATGAAGTTTGCAGCATTTTCCTATTCCAGTTTTCAGTTTGCTTAAAGTCACAGGTTGTGACTTCTCCCCCTCAAAATCATTCAAACACTAGGGGAACAAAATATCAGTTATTTACACAGTAGTGATCTCAAGTTTCTCATACAGTTGCTTTCCATATGCTAACTACTCTACATTGTAACTTCTCCAGGAATTAAAAACTTTTTTTTATTTTTCTTTTTACTAAGCTTGTTTCTTTCTCATTAACAGTACCTCAGATAGCTTACTGTTCCCCCAAATATGGTTTGTTTAAATTTACAGTGCAATACAGCAAAATTCTTGAGAACTCAGAGAAAATTAATGCGATAAATTTTTAGTACAGTCTACTAAAAAAGGACTTTTCTAAGTTGAGTAGTTAAGGTACAAGAATCATATATAACAGTAAAATATAATTATACATACGTTTGGATGTTCCTCTGTAAATAGTTTTCATTGCGTATGTTAATCTATTATTTTATATCAAATCGCATAATTTTATATAATTCCATATTTTATGACATCTTTTATGAAATGCACATTATAACAGGTTACATATTATACATTAAATCTGGAGACCTCTTCTGCTTTATAAATATCCAGGGTGTTGGAAACAAAGGTTGAGACTGTTCATTACTTTCTGAAATTGCTACAACTAATAAATGTCTTCCTGGCGTAAATATATTAAGTATTTAATCAAGTATTTTGATACCAATCTCTTCTGTCATTATGGAACAAGACAGTCACCTTCATCTGACAATGGCAAGGAATGACATATAAACCACTTTGAACTAGGAATAAAGCATTTTATGTAGTTGCAAGTCTAGCTTCAAAATGCCTGGCCTGTATTTTTGAGTATACTAAATCACATTATGATATCTATTCTGCTATCTGCTGTCTCCCTAAAGAATGCTGCACATTATTGGTCTTCAAACATGCTTCTTCCTTCTACTGAATAATCGCATCTGAGTTTCTTTTTTTCACAGGCACATGAACTTGCATTTTCAAAGGTTGAATTAATGCCTTTTGGTTATCTGCAGACATTTTAGAATTAAAAATTATCTATCTTGTCGATTTGTGACATACTCACTGATGTCTGTAATGCCTTCCATTTTGTACTGGTTTAGCATGTAACCTGTTTATATTTAGCTTTTTGTCGTGGTTTAAGCCCATTCTGTCACTCAGAACACATGCAGCCATTCCCACACTCCCCTCCACCACCTTCCTCCTTGGGCTCCTGGAGGGATGGGGAAGAGAATCGAAACAATGTAACTCCCTGTCATGGGTTCAGCAGCAGCAGTCATTTTTCTCTTTTTCGTAGTAGCTGGTGCAGCACTGTGTTTTTGATTTTTCAGCTTGGGAACAGTGCCGATAACACCAGTGTTTATAGTTATGGCTTGGAATGTTTAGGCTGGCCAAGGACTTTCTGAGTTTCATGCTCTGCCAGAGAGAAGGGGAAGCCAGGATGAAGCCGGTAGGAAGGAGAGACAGAGCACCTGACCCAGACTGACCAAAAAGGTATTCCATATCACAGCACATCATGCCCAGGATGTAGAGAAGGAGAGCAGAGACCCGGAAAGGTTTTGGGGGTGCACAGAGTAGTCAGGCTTGATATCAGGTGATGGGGGTCACTGCTTGGTCAGGTTGGGTGGAAATTATTGAGCTGCTGTATTCTTTCCTTGTATTTGCTTTGTCATTATTATTATTGATGGTAGCAGTAGTGATTTGTATTTTAGCGTAGTTGCTAATCTGTTCTTATTGCAACCTGTGGGAGTTGTAGTCTTTCTATTCTCTTCCCCATCCCCCAGGACTGGGGAAGAAAGAGGGGGGAGTGAGTGAGAGAGTGACTGTATGAGTTTGAGGGCCTTAAACCATGACACTCCCATGGGTTGAGATAAGAACAGTCCAATAACCAAGGTATAACACAAACCACTATCGCCACCACCAGTAATTTTAACGATAACGGAAATAACAAAGGAAGAGAATACAATCGCTCACCACCTGCTCACCAATACACAGCCCAACCCAAGCAGTGATCTAATCATTCCAGGTAACTGCCCTCAGTTTATATAGTGGGCAGGACATTCTGTGGTTAGTTTGGGTCAAGTGTCCTGTATCTGCTTCCTCCTGGCTTCCCCTCCTCCCTGGCAGAGCATAAGACTCAGAAAGTCCTTGGTCAGAGTAAAAATTACTGAGCAGCAGCTAAAACCATCGGTGTTATCAGCGCTGTTCCCAGGTACAAGTCAAAACCACAGCACTTCACCAGCTACTAAGAAGGCAAAAAATGACTGCTACTGCTGAACCCAGGACACTTTTCATCCACAACATTCCTTAAAATAATAATTTGCGTTAAAATATACAGAGGATGCTAAAAGACCACCAGAATCAGAGAGCATTTGCCTTCCTCATTGATGCTGTTAGTAATCATGCTTTCATTTTTCATAGTCTCCACTTGTTAGTTCTTAAGATATTCTTTTGGCAAAACTAAAGCACACAATAGTGAAATAACCAAAGTGTTGATCAAGGGCATTTCTGTAAGTTTGAGCCACGAAATTAGAATGTCTGCCTCAGTTTCAGTTGTGGCAAACTTGTTTTATAGCCTTAAAATAATTACTGAAACACATGGAAAATAGAATAGAAGAAAAGAGCTAGAGAGAAGGGTTACTCCTGAGTTCACCCTGCATTATAAATTTCAGCTACATTTTTTCAGCCTATTATAGACTATACACAGGTTGGCATTCTCATCTCAGACTAATCCCTGTTTACATCAAGGTCTTGTTCTCCAAACAGTTAATTCTGCATATTTGTAAGGGCTCCCATCTGCAGTGAATAGCAAAATCTCATCCCCGACTAATCCTGGGAGGGGTTAGGCATCTCCAAGAACATCTGTAATGGTTGGGATGAGAAGGTTTTTTAGGAGTCATACTGGCAGCACTTGTGCCAATGTTTCTTCATTCTTCTATGCAGATCTTATACCCTTCTGCTGCATCCTCTGTATAAACCTTCCAGCTTCTCTGTAACACTGTAGGAGCACAGATACTGCAACCTGTGGAAAACTTCTAACTTTCTTGGGTATGTTATGAACAGAATGTAAGGAATCCTAATCAGATTTGTAAAACAAACCCAGTCCAAATATACCCACATAGAACCCAGAGAAATCATAAACACTTAGGGAAATAAGCTTTGAGGTATCTCATGCCTTACAGCTAAATTTAAAGTAGGGGCAGGGAAGGGATTAGTTTCATGAAAAGAATTTGTGGTCACTTAAAGAGCTAAGGCAGTGGGTTTTACACTGAAGGAGCATGAAGCATCCTTTGATAGCATGATTTGCAAAGAGGAATCCTGGAATAATTTCATATGAGAAAAATCATTTTACTCCTATAGTAGAAAAGAAAAAGTAGACGAATCTTGAAGAAATAATTAAGTAGACAAAAGTGTGACCATGAAGAGACCTCCAGATAAGTAGATCCAAAGATCTATAAGATAAATAGTACATCAAGAATTGCTCTAGGTGCTCATCACACAAGTCCAGAGAGATCACTGTCAGAAGAGCTAGCAGGAGCAGAACGGTCCAGTAGACTGGGAAGCAGGAACAGACAAGTTGAAGGAACTGATGATGTAACTGACTACAAGATTGGTGTCTGTCATAGAAAAAGCTCTATAGGTGGCAACTCAGAGTTTTACAATACTCTAATTACAATAATAATAGGCAATGATAATGAGCAATTATAATTAATAAAGAATAGCCATGGGGTAAGAAGCAAGCAGGGCAGATAGTTCTGCTGGACAGGGTAGAACACATCCCAAGTACATGGAGGCATAACCTTTTACCTAACAGTGAGTGGTTAGCTGGTGGTTAGCGATAGGTGATATGTACACCTTACCAAGAGGGAAACATAAACAGATTCAACAGACCAAATGATACATAAAAGAGGGTTAGTTTGTTTTTGTTTGTTTGTTTGTTTTTAATACTGTGTTGCAGAGGAAAAGTGGTCTGAATAACCTTCAGAGTAACTTAGAAACACTTTCTTTCTTTGTCTTTCCTCTATTTTTCTACATAATATCTTCTCAAAGAAATATTTTTAGTTAAACTTTCCCATTTAGGCTCAATTACAATCCCAAGCTTGAGCCATCTGTCATTTACTTGCCTGCTGTTACTGATGAAACTGACCCCAGAAGTAACATCTGACGACTCTTAAACTTTGGGGCAAATGGCATATGAACCTGACTTTTACATAGCTAAGCAATCACTACTGGTATTTTCTCTAGGCTATTTTTTGCCCATATGCATTGCATGTATATATATATATACTTAAGTACATAAATACTTCCTTTAAAAAAAGTCTTACTCTCCACCATATTCCCTTAAAGCACTCTCCTTATTTGTCATCAGTCTGGCCTCATAGACATCTATGTCTTTAAGAACCCAGGACTCTTCAAACTATTTTACATGAATATGTAGTAATATGGAATTTGAAAATTAGTTTCAGGCATAACTCTGAAATTACTTGTTTTTCCCAAGATATATAAAAGAATCCAAAGACAGATTTTATAATTTAATATTATATCAGAAATCTTTTAATTTATTTGGCATGACTCTTCTTAAATGTTCCTATTTTAAAACCCATTTGAACAATAGATTGAACCCAATGGCATTTTAAATCTTTGAGTTACCTATTCCAGGTAAAAATTAAAGCATGCTATTATGTATCTACCAAATGGAGTGTAGTGCTTGAGGCATTTCAGCTTTTTTGGAAGGCAGCACAAACAATATCTGTTTTGCAGTGCCTTTTTTATTGGAGTGATGAACAGTATGTGTGACTGTTAACATAAAAAAATATAAAGCATATGGAGAATTGTAACAAAATATACGTGCAAGTTCGCAATAGGTATTTCTACAGGGATTCGTCTCAGAACTGGGAAATGGTACATAAAGCGCAGTAATATTTCTATGCCTTTTTATTTTTTGTGCTTTGTTTTCCTTTTTTTCAGTCCCACTATTCTGTCCTATTTTTGAGATGGTTAATGATCTCATGTAATCATATTGCAGTGTTACCATTTTGAGGGCTTCAGTGCCTAATCTCTTTTCTTGGCTGGATAAATTATCCTCTTGTCCCCTGCAGCCAACTATAGTAATTTCCAGTGAATGCACTAATGAGGGCAGAACTGATTAAATGTAGGCTGCCCTCATGACAAACTTAGCCAACAAGCTGCCTGTCAGTACCGAGAGAGCTTTTCTAGATTAGGCTTTTTTTTTCCAAAAGTAGAGGAGAATTTTCTGATCAGAGGTTTACATTCCTGCCAGGAATAGATATATGAATAGAAAAGTTATGTGCAGCTCTGCTAATTGCACAGTTGGGTTCAGAAATAGAATTGTGTCACTGATAGAAGGTTTCAAACAGAAAAATATGCTTCTGTAGTTGCCTGCTATATCAGCTTTCTGGTGGCCAGTTGCTCCTTATGAAAAACGATGCTGCAATGCATAGTCTCAGCTTTTACAAAGGAACCCTTTAGCACTAGAGGAACTGTATACTGTAATGTTACAGAAACTGTAAAATTAATATGCCATATTCTGCAGAGAAAGGATAAGAAATACTAACTTAGACAAACAGTACTTTTCCTCTGTGCCATGGGGTATAAACATTTCTCTTTTCCCTATTGTTTGGAAAACAAGTCTGGAGAAGCTAGACCAGAAATAACACTGTAAGTATTAAGATGGTAAGAACAAACAGGCAAAACTCTCTGGTAGGAAAAATAGACTACTTCTAAGAATATTGAAGTGTCTGTGAACTTACTTGGCTAATATTTGGTTATGCTCAGTTTTGCAGCAAATAAAACCAGCCTAATTCTTCTGTGTAATGCTTGGTTACGTTCTTCATATGTATGTGAATAAATTTTACTCCAATGAATGTTCCTGGATGGAAGAGGTTTTGTCACCATAAATAAAAATAGTTATGGCAGAACTCTTTCCAGAAATATTCACACAAATGTTTGAATAACCCTTGTATTTTTTTCCATGATAGAACAACCATAAAGAATTACTGTGAACATGCATTTACACAGAACTTTTGTACAAAAATTATGCATCTCTGTGAAGCAGAAGTCAACCAATTGATCAATTGATCAATAGTATTTCGAAATATTGCATGAAAAACAGTGAATTTTCCAAAAAAACACAATCAAAAATCTTTCACATAAACTACTCAAATATCTGAATGTAGCACACTTATAAAAATGAGAGCTGTTCACAAGTAAATATAAGCAGGATATAGTATTGCATTAATTTCTTACTTGCCACAAACGTGCCTAGAACTCTCTCTATAGTATAGACAGGTGTAAAGACATAAATACTTGCTAACATGCATAACATTATACATGCTTTCAAATATCTATTTACTGGGAGAGTTTCATAAACATTCTCTAAATTCTTGGGTGCTTATAAAAGTTCATGAGCTTTACACATGGTGAGCTATTTTGTTCCTGGACTACTACAGATAATCTCTAAGAGAATGATAGTTACCATAAGAAGCAGTAATGCTTTCCAGTAAAGCACGCCTAACATTTCACTGTAACAGTGTGCTTGGTGCTCTCATTCTTTATTGCTTAAGCTAAAATCTAAGACTGGTTAACAGGTTAAGGACCTTTAGTTTGGTAACTGTTGGATAGCTCCTTCTAGTGAGGAATGCAGTGCACAGTAACCTTCTGTATGACTCCTCAAAGTCTTACTCTCCAATGGGTCTATGTTCATGCAAAAAAAACACCCCATTCTCTTGGCAGAAGCAACCCTTGAGAAGCTGCAACACAATATTTTGCTTTGACCCTTGCTTATGAAGCAGTACATAACATTGGCAGGGCACTGACTTTTTTGACAAGTCCTTGCTATTCATTTCTCAAGGATTACAGCATGAAAATTACAGAGAGTTTATATTTATATATGTTTATATATGTATGTATTGATGCATATATATGCATATACACACATATATAGCTATGTATATGTATAGGTATATTTAAACATTCACAAATCAATGTATATGTAACTGTGCACATATGAATTCAATATCTATGTATATTTTAATACAAGTCATATAAAGATACCTAAACTAGTGCAATGGCCTTTTTTTTTTTGCCAAAATTACTGCCAATTGACATCTAAACTGTAGCAACTTTAAGCAATAGATCTGAAGGTTAAAAAAATATATTCCACGTTAGTGAACTTTGCCTCCTTGTTTGGACTTTGGGGATTCAGTTTCTTTTGAAAAACAAACACTCTTTGGTAAGACTACCAAAAATACCAGCAGTACCAGCATGGAAATATTGCCAGTAGAACCATTGTTTCTAGTGTCTTGAAAAAAAAAAAAAAGCACAAAAAAAAAAAAAAAAAAAAAAAAAAAAAAAAAAAAAACAAAAAAAAAAAAAAAAGATTAAAAGATCATGGCTTCTCTGGCTTAACAAAATATAATGTAACTCTAAAGAGGGTGTCTCTAAACATATAATAGTCAAACCCCAGGGAAGCAAAGGAGGTATATAATTTAAAAAAGATGTTGACAGATGAACAGATGTACAACTATGAACTAGGAATAACTCTGGGCTAAAAAATTAGGAGAAAATTTATAACTTTTGGAGGAATGTGACTCTCCAAAAGAACAATAAGGAAAAATAATGCTTGTCAGTCTTGAAAAAGAATCTGATTACAATTATATTAGGTTACACAAGCTAGAAGAAAAACAGAACTTTGTGACACAGAATGCCCTTTCCACACACACCTCCAGAAAGTTTTTTGTTGTATTTCCATTGTTTTCATATATTGCTAATTTCCACTAAATAAACAATAAAGAAACCACATAATGCCTTCTACTCTCTTAATAAAAATGTACCATTCTTGTGGAAATGATAGACTGTGTCTAGCCTAGCATTGTCTCTAGCCACAATGTTTTCCTTCTTCCAGTAGCATCTCACGAGGTTACACACTCAGACTAAATAAACTTAGAGAATAAATATAACTTCAGACACAAGGTTTTTGTGTTAAGATTTACTTTACCACATTATATGTGTCACTCTCCAATATCAGTGTGTTGTTAATGTTTGCAGAGTCATACTGTTAAGAATGCAGAAGCATAATTACTTTCCCTCAGTGGGGTTGAAAATTAGACTCAAATTCTGGCTTTTCTGCTACCATCAAGAGTACTATGGATAATGAAGCAGAAAAGAAAAAAAAAAAAATCATCTGGAAAACAAACAAATAAACAAATGCAGGATGAAAAAGGAAAAAAAAAATCAGAGAGAATTGCAAAACAATATTACTTAGATATGGATGAGAGTGCAATATAAAATGAATTAAAAAGAAAAGCTGCAATGTTTTCTGCTTTAATTTTGCCATCTTGAAAGGTATGTTGAACATGTCTCCTGTTTCTTTCAGAATAAAAGGACTGCTTCAAGCACAGCAAACATAAAATTTCAGATTTTTAAAAAATCTTGTAATTTTAAAATTATTAAACAAACCCTTTTTTTTTGGTGACATTTTTAAAAAAAAACTCATACCTCCTAAGCATTCTCTTTGATGAGAGCAGTTTGCAACATCCTGAAGTTGAAAGTGTATCCTCAATCACTAGTGGAGTGGCAAACAGGCATGTAAAACCTACTTGACCTAAGTTGTAGAAGCCTGTGACAAAGATCACCTTTCCTGGCCTAGCTGTGGCTGGTTCATGTTGCACTTTTGGTCTTTTGGATTATGTATAAGAAGAACAGCTATGTTTTTCTGGGTGTAGCAATGACTCTTTAGGATGCTCCTGTGAGAGAGTCAGAGCCTGCTTTCAGACCATCCCTTTATTCCTTTCTCAGTCTTGTAACTCCTGAAGTGAAAAATTCCTGTGAATGCCTGTAGTCAAGATATTTCTGCTGTTGATTTAAATGCTGCTGAAGAGAAGGACTATTATAAAGCAATATGCGTGGCCATGAAGCGTGATTGCTGTAGGATCAAATACTGATGATTGCATGTGGGTGTTCTGGGGACATGTGTTGCTTCAGGTTATACACATACAGGAGTATGTCACAGCACTCTTGCTCTATTGGGATAAGAGTGACATACAGGCGCAGCCTTCAGACTTCATGGCTGATACTTAGATTTTATACACAATGAGGAGGTCTCTTTTCATTTCATAGCATTGACTCTCACGGGCAAGTTTTACATTTAATATTAGACTTCGATTGACAAAAGAGTAACAAGTAGTAGGGATCATTGGAAAGTCTAGATGGACACACAGGAAAACTGGTAAACTCCATGATCCTTTTCAAAATGTCAGATAGAAGGAGATATGTGCACAGGGAAATGGTTCAATTATACTGGATGCAGAAGAGACTCATGAAAAAGGTGCTCAAATGTTACAGCTAAATTAAGCCGTACACATGTACAGACATGCCAAAATATTTGGCATGGTATTTTAAGGCGCATAAACCATATGGCCTCCTTAGCAATGCACAATGCTTTTTGCTGTGTCCCACTTACAGCAACAGAACTTGTTGTAATTTTGGGTGTGCCAGATGTCTTGTCAGTCAGCTAGTCTCACATTTAACAATGTTCTCTTCCTTAACCTGACATAAACACAGTGGCGCTGCTCACTGAGTAGCCAGCTCCTTACTCTGAGGGAAAATACCATTGCAAGAAAACATACGAAATGACAGGCTACTTCAGACCATTCCTGGTGGACAGCCTTCCTGTGAAGAAAAGCTTCCAAGAAAAAGATGAAAGCTATTTCCCAAAGTAATGGAAAGGAGAAGAAAGAAGGAAAAATATACTAACATTTTTGTCTATCTACCAGTGCATTTACTGGTGCATCTCAAGTGCAGGTGCCACTCCCAAGGGTTGTCAGTACTGGGATCAATTCATTTACCTAAGAAAAGTCATTGCAGGTGAGCAGAATGACAACTCCAGGGGTAAGGGCTGGGGTGGTGGACTGTCACCTCAGTACTAAGCTCCATCCTTTATGAAATCTCTCTGGAAGCTCTCTGGTATCTGCTCAATAGTTTTTGAGGGATCATTGCCTAAATAATGAAATTTTAAATGTCTGCAGAAGCTTTGCTTTTCAGTAGCTTAATAATCAAGCCTCTGATGTCTCACATGACAATATTTACTCATTGGAGAAATGTCAAAAAAGAAAAGTCAAACCTCATTAGTGAAGTAGTTAGGTACTTCTTGTGAGTGAATTCACATATTTCTCAAGGTCCTAGTGTTTTCTATAGTTATATTGAGCTAGTGCAGTCAGTATAAATGGAAGAAATGCCTTCAGTAGACTTTGGAATTATAGTCACAGTTACAGACACATAACACATTCCCCACTTTTCTTGAAGGTCTTAGCTATGCTCAGATTTAACGGATGAACCTAAATCATAACGGATGAATCTAAATCACCATTAATTTTTCAAAGATAAAGCATGACAGTTCAAAACATAGGTGTTTTCGAAAAGGAATGAAAGTTGAACAAGCTGGATGAACCTGTAACCTGAGAGATTTATTAGTTTCTGAGCATTATGGTTAAAGAAGAGACTAAGAAAGAGGGAGGAACTAGTAAATATTCAAAGTAATTTTATAAACTGAGGATTTTTTTTTGTTTCTTAAATTCTCAATTTTCTGGTGAGATTAACCCTTCATCCTTCTTTTCTCAAAATAAATGAGAGTGGTTGATAATTTCTCATTTCTCTCTTTTCTGCTCAGAACAAGTTCCTATTGAAGACTTTCCATCCCTTTGCTTACCTAGATGGCAATCAGAAAATGCACTTATTACTCTGTACCTTCTTTTGGGGTATGTGATATTTTGTTAAGGAAAATATTGTCAGATTTGCCATGGCATATATCTCCTTCTGTACTGGAGTATCTATGTTCTCTTTTATTGAATATTTGTTAAAGGTTTTTTTTTTTCCTGCTATTTTTAGAATCTAAATTTAAATCATAATTGTCTCAAGCTGTTAAAATATCTCTATTTTGTATATGTATGAATACCAGCACCTTTTTACCTACTTGCAGGGCTATTCTTAATCTCTCCCTTCGCTAATCTTCATGTAGGGCAATTTTATAAAGAGAAACTGGTTAAATATCTCAACAGGTTAACTGGAGAGTTGGTAGATTCTATGTCTCTGGATATAATCTAGCCTAGGTTGCACATGGCCCTGAGCAACCTTACCATCTGGCCTGAGAGCAGGGTATTGGACTAAGTAAACTGTAGATGTCCCTTCCAAGCTATATTTTATCATTTTGCATGTTATTAATTTAAGTCAACTAAATGTCCGTTAACATAATATCATTTGTAAATTACTTCATACTTTTCAGGTACATATTATGTGATATACTAAATACTATAAATATCTGTTTGTGTATCCATCTACCAATCTATCTGTCTGCCTGTCTTTCTACCTACCTACCTCATATATGCAAATGAATATTTTAGAAGTCTGGTTTGACTTCATCAGAATAAATAATGAATAAATATATTTTCACATAATTAATGGAAAATTACATTACACGTATCTTTATATGTAAACAATTTTTTTTCTACGCAATATTGTTCCTTAAGGTTGTATAGCCGATTCTAAGGTTGGTTAACTTAGTTGTCCAGGACTCTGAAAAGCTTACATCAAACTCTGAAGTTTGAAAATTATTCTGAGTGTATAAAAATAAATTATTTGGATCAATTTTGTCAAGAACATAAAGAAAATCAGACTAGTCAAAGCAGTATCATGTCCATTATCTTTAATGAGTACCACCCATCGTGCTCCACAGTTATGCTGAACACAGTGACATAATGTAGAATGGTTGACGAGTTTGCAATTACATGCTTTGTATTCATCGTACAAAAGTCACCTTGATTTTTTAGTTCTTCTATGCAATTATATTACCACTAACAGAGTAGGGAAGGCTTGAGTTGTCATTTATGCAGAGTGAGAAGCACAGCATGTACGTGATTCACTGAACCGAAGAACAAGTAGATGCTGCAGTATCACATTAAAATGCAGTAGTGTTTGAGAGGACCATGTGTAGAATATAGCTTGCTTATCTTTATTAATCAACTGGATAATTCCTGTTATTTGTTACTTTAATTTATTGTTTCATGAGCACTTCAAAGAGAAGGAGGAAATGCAGTGCTATGATGTAGTGTAAGAGAAAACAAATACAGGGTTACAATTTCAAGGAATATTCACCACTGTTCAGCATGTGAATTGAAGGCCTCTGAATCTAATAGAAAGAAACTGATTTAATTCAGGTTGGAGATCTGATACTTCTATCTGTTCCTGACAGCTTAAATAGAACTCAGCTGGTACATTCCACAAAAGGATGAAATTAATTTACAGCTAGACAGTTTATTATCTGAAAAAGAAGAATCTTTTTGGTACCCAAGATCCACCATGGGAAGAGGATGTTGCCACCAAAGATTGTGCTCTACTGAAAGAAAAATATACCTGGAATTTGGCATTTCTTGGATGAAGCAGCAGAGGACATTTTTTGAAATATTGACAAACTCTAAGTGGTGGTAAATTGCTGCATAGACTATTAGAAGAAGTGTTTGGAGCAGGTTTCAGGGAGAAATGATGCATGGAAACTGATCTAAACATAAGAATTTTATGTGTGGAAGTTAATAGTAGAATTTTTATTTCTCAGACCTTCATAATGTACTTCCATTTGGAGAATGCCATTAGGAATACCTATTCATAACAACTGCCTCAGAATCTCTACTTCCTTTTTTCCTAGGTGTGTTTTCCAGCAATTAAATATGTTCTGACAGCTTCTGCAACAAATAATATAAGAAAGATGTCAGAAATCAAAGAAACTTCCAAATTGTAGTATCTTTAAGGTGGATATTATTTAATTCTTCTGGTTTTCACATAATACACATAACATAATGCAAGCAGAAAACTGTATATGACTTTACATAAAGATTAGTCATAAATTTAGCTTTTTCCTTTTACTCTGAAAGTGATACTTCTTTTTCTTCTTGAAATATTACTTGATCAATCAAGTATGAACATGTTATTTCATTATAGGGCACTCATTTTTAGATGTCTTTGTGGGCAGTGCCACCAGGAATTAGAAAAAGAAAATAGTCTCTAGTAAGAACAAAGTTATTAAAAAGTGTTAAAATAATGTGGGTTTTTTTTTTTGCTGACGAACCCTGTTCAAAAATTTGTTAAGTAGGCACTGCAGTTAGGCAAGTAACTTCCCTCTCCCTGCGCTCCTTACTAATCGACGTATGTATCCTGCTTATCATGTCCGCTGTTATACTGTGCTATGCTATGACTGTTTCTAAGCGAATGGTTTTGGATCGACTCTGATCTTGAAAAAAATATACAATAGTACACAATTTGCTAAGAGTAGCCTCAATTATCCTGCCTGTTGGAAACATTCTCTGGGTTGTGGCTCACCAATGTCTGGGAAAATGCAGGCTGGTGCAAGTTGGAAACATGCCAGATTCCAACAGACAATATAAATACACAGCTCTGTATTGTATTGTTACATAGGTAATGTACTTGAAACATCTTTCCATCTTTTACATGACCCTGGCAGAGCAAAATGAATCATAGAACCATTTACATTAAAAAAAAAAAAAAACCTTAAGAACATCAAATCCAACCATAAACCTAAGAATACTAAATCCAAGTCTAAATCAGATTCTTATGGACGTTATCCATGAGTGCCATATTTACACATTTTTAAATACCTCTGGGGATGGCCACTCAACTGCTTCCCAGGGCAACATATTCCAGTGCTTGACAGCCCTTTCGGCAACAAAATGTTTCCCTATCACTTTATTTTTCTTCTTAATCAAAGAATAAGGACAATGTTCATAGGATTATTAAAACAATGATTCGTTCACCCTCAAATTTTCTCACCTCAGTTAATAGTGAAGCAGCAATAGACACTGAAAAAATTTACCATATTTCAAGACTGTGACTAATTCTCCTTCAGCAAACAGCAGCTGCAAAGGATGCCTCAAGGAGACAAAAATCTTTCTTGAAAGATTGCAGAGCATCAACTGATTCATGCCATATTATAAATTCCAAGCCTTATGTCAGTTTCTAAAAAAATACTTCCTATGGTATTGCTAAGTAGTCCCTCTGCAGCATAAGCATGACTTACAGAGGAGACTAAATGGCTATATGCTTTATTGCACATAAAACCATCTCATGAGCTCCTGCTTTTTCAACCAGTATTGTTATCTGAATCATTAGTATGTACAAGTTGGTGGTAAAAGTGAGATTAGTTCTAATGATTATAAGACTTCTCAAGCTTTGTCTTAGCTGAAAGAGATGCTTTTCTCCTTTAATAAAAACTACATATGCAGAATGTAATTTTAATTGTCCATCCAAGCAAATGTCGAATTTTGCCAGAAGTGACCACTGAGGGTGTAAGAGTGATGTGAGACTGGAGATAATCTGAAATATTGTGTAAATAATGATTTTGAACCACTCAACATCTAGGTGCCAATGTTGGTGCACATTTGAAACTAATAATGTATAGACTGGCTTCTCAGTACTTGAGATATAAGGAGCATGAAAATTAAAAATAATTGAATAATAACAGATTCATTACTCAGATACTGGAGTGTACATAAATATTGTCTATTTTCTTTGTAGGGAAAAATTATACAGGGAACAAATATGGTGTCCTTTGGTTTCACATCTGATTTCTGTCTATATATTTATTGAAATACATCTGGATGGAAATGGAAAGAAAAATTGGGATACTTAGTATTTATTTGCTACATCTGATGGTGCAGGGATACTAAAGTATCTTAGAATCATAGAATCACACACTAGATAGGGTTAGAAAAGAACCTTAAAATCGTCTAGCTCCAACATCCCTGCCATAGGCAGAGACATCTCCCACAAAACCGTAACACCCAGGCCTACGTCCAATCTGGCCTTAAACATCACCAGCAATGGAGCATTCACAACTTCCTTCAGCAACCCATTCCAGTGCCTCACCACCCTTACAATAAAGAATTTCTTCCTCATATCCAATCTAAACTTCTACTGTTTAAGTTTGAACCCATTGCCCCTTGTCCTATCACTACAGTCCCTCATGAAGAATCCCTCCCCAGCATCCTTAAAGGCCCCATTCAGATACTGCAAGGAAGCTAGCAACTCTCCACACAGCCTTCTTTTCTTCAGGCTGAAAAGCCCCAGCTTTCTCAACCTATCTTCATATGGGAGGCTCTGCAGACCCCTGATCCTCCTTGTGGCCCTCCTCTGCACTCGTGCCAGCAGTTCCATGTCCTTTTTATGTTGAGGACACCAGGGCTGCACACAGTATTCCAAGTGAGGTCTCACAAGAGCAGAATAGTGGCTGGATCACCTTCCACATTCTACTGGTCACACTCCTTTTGATGCAGCCCAGGATAAGGTTGGCTTTCTGGGCTGCAAGAGCACACTGCCGGCTCATGTTCATTTTCTCATCTAACAACACCCTCAAGTACTTCTCCACAGGACTGCTCTGAATCTCTTCTCTGCCCAACCTGGAGCTGTGCCTGGGATTGCTCTGACCCAGATATACGACCTTGCACTTGGCACGGTTAAACTTCATGAGGTTGGCATCAGCCCAACTCACAAGTGTGTCTAGATCCCTCTGGATGGCATTCCTTCCTTCCAACCCATAAACCGAACCACACAGCTTGGTCTCATTGGCAAACTTGCTGAGGGTACACTCAGACCCATTGTCCATGTCACCAACGATGATGTTGAACAAGACAGGTCCCAACATTGATCCCTGAGGGACACCACTTGTTACTGGTCTCCAACTGGACATTGAGCCATTGAGCACAACTCTTTGCTTGCTGCCATCCAGCCAGTTCTTTATCCACTGTGTGGTCCACCTATCAAATTGATGTCTCTCCAACTTACAGACAAGGATGGTGTATGCGACAGCCTCAAACACTTTGCGCAAGTCCAGGTAGATGTCATCAACTGCTCTACCCCTGACCATCAGTTCCACTGCCCCATCATAGAAGGCCAACAGATTAGTCTTGCAAGATTTCCCCCTAGTGAAGCCATGCTGGCTGTCACCAAGCACCTTGTTGTTTTTCATGTGCCTTAGCATGCATTCCAGGAGATTCTGCTCCAAGAGTTTGCCAGGCACAGAGGTGAAGCTGACTGATCTGTAGTTTCCCAGCTCATCCATTTTCCTCTTCTTGAAAATGGGGGTTATATTTCCCTTGTTCCTGTCTTTGGGAACTTCACCTGACTGCCATGATTTTTCAAATATGGTGGATACTGTCTTAGCAACTACACTTAACTACTACACTGGAGTTAATCTGATAAAGCTCTCAAGATGAACATGCTGTTTGTCCTGTTGACAGAGAGCATTAAAGGGGAGTCATAGAATAATAGAGTAATTAGGTTGGAAAGGACTTTAATATCATCTAGTTCTAACCCCCCTGCCATGGGCAGTGACACCTCACACTAAACAATGCCACCCAAAGCTATGTCCAGCCTGGCCTTGAACAACGCCAGTGATGGACCATTCACAGCTTCCCTGGGCAACATATTCCAGCGCCTCACTGCCCTTACAGTAAAGAATTTCTTCCTTACATCCAATCTAAATTTTCTCTGCTTAAGTTTGAACCTGTCACCCCTTATCCTGCCACTACAATCCCTGATGGAGAGTTCCTCCGCAGCATCCTTATAAGCCCCCTTCAGATACTGCAAGGCTGTGATGAGGTCTCAACGCAGCCTTCTTTTCTCCAGGCTGAAGAGCCCCAATTTTCTCAGCTTCACTTCATATGGGAGGTGCTTTGGCCCCTGATCATCCCTGTGGCCCTCCTCTGGACTTGTTCCAACAGTTCCATGTCCTTTTTAGGTTGAGGGCACCAGAATTGTATACAGTACTCCAAGTGAGGTCTCTCGAGAGCAGTATAGAGGGGCAGGATCACCTCCTTTGACATGCATCACTTTCTTCTTCAGCTACACAGAAGCTATTGCTCAGGCTTAGAGTAACAATAAGGAGCTCACTCAGGGCCTTAGCTATGCTAGTCAGCCAAACAAGGGACTGCACCTAAAGCAGAGAAAGTTAAAATAATGTGATAATCAGAAGGAGGAGTTTGTATTCGCTGAGGAAATGTGCTATACTCCACAGCAGGGGAGAATGGTCCTATCTGGAGCCTCTGACAGAAAGCTTCAGGGGAGACTTGAGGTCAACCCCT
>JASSUY010026520.1:27126-39462 GCA_032466535.1 Forpus xanthops | reverse complement strand
CTGATTATAGCACTACTCTTCTAACCTTTTATTAACATGGCCAATCCTCCTAGCCTTTTTAAGGTCCTGCCCTGTATTCTGGAGAACTGACAAAAAGAAAATCTGCGCTCAATAGCCTCTAATCACCTCTCCCAGAGCTTTGTAGTCCTTCTTTATGTTCTGTGGGCTACTGCTATCTATATCATTAGCACCCACATGTATCACTGGAAGTGGGTAATAGTCAGAGGAACGGACTAGAACAGGCAGCTTTCCTGTGACATCCCTGATTTGAGCCCCTGATAGGCAGCACACCTCCCTTGAGACTGGGTCTGTTCCTTTCAGAGTATAGTCCCCTACTATTATGACCTGCTGCTTTTTCCTGGCAGCACCAGTAGTGATCTTCTTTCGCAGCAGCGCTAGTTCTTAAAAACAAATTTCAAGAAAGGTGAGGAAACAATGTTTTTCAAGCTTGAACATAAATCCAGGCTTTGGGAAAAGTGCTTGTGGGATATGTAGGTATGTGAGAACTCATGGCAATTACTGCTTAAATTCTCTAGAGCATTGCTGGTACCTTTTTGTGAAGTCTAGCACCTTAGTCCTCTGTAAGAGCAACACAGTCCAAAACAGAGTACTTGTTTAATGGTTTATTAATCCTGGTTAATAAATCTACTCTGATTAACAAAATTAGTTTTGACATGGATTTCTTTCCTAAAAACTTGACTCTGCCAAAAAGACCAGTTTTGACACTCTTGCTGTTAAAGCTGTATCAGGGAGGGTATTAAAGGAAACATTAACACCAGTATGATGAGGCAACATTATATTCTTAATATACTGAAAACTCCTGAGACTTTTATGAGTGAACACAGATAATCTCTGACTTTTCATTTGAGTTTGAAGTACGATTTTTTTTTTATTGATTAACTAGTTTTGCTGATTATAATAGAATTACAATTGCATAAAGTCTACAGGAGAAATTTTCTTAGTATTTGGTGCCTCTAACTAAGGAGAAGGAGACACTGCTGTCTAGAAGAAATTTTCTTAGTATTTGGTGCCTCTAAGGAGGAGGAGACACTGCTGTCGATATGTCATGATCCAGCTCTAACTATGCTAACTCATACATCTGTGTTATGACAGCCGTGTTTACAGAGGCTAACAGGAACTGCCACTCAGCAAGGCTAATGAGGGTGATCTGACAGCCTTATTAACATAACTGTAATGCTTTTTGTGGTAGATGTAGCATGTGCAAATATTTCTATATATCACCACACTGGATAGTAGCAGTGATGCAGATTTAGCCCTTGAAAGTGTTACAGTCTTGATGACACAAAGCACTTACAGAGAGAAAAAGTCCAAATAACATGCTATCTGATTTCCTTTCAAAGGTAGCAACAAAATTTATTTCCTTTTTTTTTATCTGCTTCTCCTTATCAGTTCAGTTTTGTTCACTTAAAGTTTTACTGTCTTGGGCAGGGACAATGTATGTAACAGTGCTGCAAATTGGAGTAACGTGGGCTGACTCTGCTTAAGAACAGAGGAGTTTGAGCACAAACCAGGAAGAAGCATTTAATAGCACTTAGGGCTCGCTTGTCAGCACGCTGCTGATGAACCTACAAAGCTAACTGCAGTAGCTTAGAAGAGACCAGTGCTGTGTGGTGCCAGTTCATCATCCTGGGCTGGCAGAGAGGTGCAGAGTGCTTCTGTACTGTGCTCTGCTGTCTGAAGTAGACATCCTCAGTGTGCCTCATGCAAAGGCACAACTTTGAACACAGTGTCACTACTTTGATAATAATTCATGTAGCTGTTATTGTTTCTCTGTTATGAATGTTTCACTTTTTTCCTCTTTGATGGTGAAAAAAACAGATATGCTCAAGAAACTCAAGGCAGTTAAAAAGAGGAAAACAAGCAAAATAGGAGACCAGATGAAAGACTGCCCGGGGAGTGGAATAAGGGTTTTCAAAGCTTAACATCTAGTTCCAGATCAGGCTACTGTTTGTCACCATGTTCCTTCCTCCACTATCGAATACTTAAAGAGTAGCATTGCATTTTTAGTCTATTCCACAGAGATTTGAGTCATGTAGCATTTGAAATCAGGTGGTCAAACTCAATGCTTTACTGTAGAAAACACCTAAAAGCTCCAGTCATTTGTTCTACTACAGCGGTTTCAAATTAAATAGATTTGATGAAAATCTGCTTCAACTTTGCGAGATGTCAGCACATAGAGAAGCTGACAGCTACAGGGTTATCATCTAGGCAGCACTCACTGATAACTTTGCTTTGTTTTGATGCTAATGAAATTGGTCTATTTCACAAAATTAATTTGTTACTTGAGTTACTTAGACTAAATACAGCTAACTAGTATCAGTTGAGTTTTACTGTAAATATAGAGTGCTGAGCTGAGTAGCAGTATCCATGAGGGAGAAGGAACCATAAAGACCGTGTTCAGATGCTTTTCATTAAGTGATTTACATATATGTTGCAAAAGAGAAGGAAAATGAGATAAAATTAAACATTGATATTATGACCGATCTGCAACCCTGGAAAAGGAGCTCATGTTTTGTGTTCCGAAGTAATGTTTTGGGAAGAGATTAGATGGGAGGTAGCACTAGCTTCAGTCTTCATGCTGGTGATTGTGGATCATGAAAATGGTATTTTTTTGCTGTCATCCTAGAGAGCTGACATATGAAAATCATGTGCCTTTGTAAAGCTACAGGAACCCTATTGTCAGCAAGCTGAGTGCGAGCTGATAAAATTCAGAGAAAGAGAGCTCTGTTTTTGCCTGAATATAGCAACTTTTCTTTTGCCTATTTCTCATTAATTGTCCTATTTTATAGTCCATATACCTGCCCACTACAATTTAATTTGAGAACTTTTTTCCATGTGTTTAATTAGAAAGATTTAAGAAGTTGAGATTAGATATTGGCTTTTGGAGACTGCACTTAATCAAAGGTCTCTCACTTGTCTGAAGGAGGGAGATGTTTCTTTTCTAGTTTTTGCAGATTAACTGAGTTAGTCAGATGTTATGCTGGCATATGATCAAACATACACAGGGTGACTGTGGAGTAAGGCAAAAAACTGTGCTAAAGGCACATGATATTGACCACATGCCTTCAGCAGGAAAACCACACTAATATCAAAGTAGGATATTTTCTCCATCTGCAATATCCCTCTGTATCATGAAAAGATTTAAACTTTATCTTCCTTTTCTTGTTACCCCTGAGACATACAGGTAGACCAGAAAAGAGAAGATGAACTTAACAGACTGTGTATACTCCAGTGTCTGGTATCACCCATCAGGTTTAATTGTCAAGTAGCTTAACAACATGACATACCTGGTCCATGTGCTCCTGTTGTCCTAGCTGGGGACCTGTCTGGACTGTGCTGCAGCTTCCTTGAGGGTCCTTTCTAGAACCCTGGTGACATAAGGGTGAGGAGGAGGGAGCATGACAGTCTCCTAAGGACAGATGGAAGGAGCCAAAAAACACTCTAGGTCTAGGTGAGTTTGAACTGGGGTTTGTTGGTATATGAAGGCCAGACAGGTGAAATAGTGTAGTGTGTTAACAAAGAAAGATGTTTTATGTCAGATATAGGAAAAAACCCTCCCAAATTAATGGGCATGCCAGGTTCCAGTAGCTACATGTTTCCTAAGACAGCATTTCTAAAATGATCAATGCATCATTCCCACTTCAGCGTATGAATGTGCGTTTAATTCATATATCCATTGGATTCACCTTCAGATGACACTGTTTTACCAGGTGTTTCACTTGTGTGTCTGCCCTTGGCACTAGTGTCAAACAGGCTGTGAGAGTAACTTGCTAGTTTTACTGGAGGCTGCACCTCAGCTTACTGCTACAGGGCTGGCTATGCTATGGTTTTTGTCATCATCCTTATAGCAGGACCATGGCAATTTACACTTTTCTGGAAACTACCATAAATTACTTCTCACTAGTCACAAGCACTAACTGCTGGATGCAGAATTTTTGTCCCACAGTAGTCTCTAAGTTACTTTTTCTTGCCTTTTTTTTTAAATTTGGTCTTTATTGACAGATATCTGCTCTGATTCTCTTCAGTGCTTAATCTGTTAGTTTTCCAGCAGCAGAGAGGAACATGTATTTAATTATGTGACTTCCGCTCAATATCACATTAATTTTGAATTTCAAAATAGGGGGTTGGATTTAGGCTGGTTTTGAAAAGGTTTATATAATTGCCTTTCATATATATTCTAAGCTTCTGCAAATCTAGTCTTGAAGTAGAATGGTAGATGTTCTCTAAAATTATTAAATAATAACTAGTGGCTGTACAAATGTGATTTAATTTTAATAAAGTGAAGATTTCTCATTTGCAATTATGATGTATCCATTCTGCTTCAAAGGGGCTTTTAAAAAGCCAATGTATACTGATGCAAAAAAAATCCCAACAACCAACTTGATTTAAACTATTAAGTTGCATATGATCCTTAATGAAATGTCTCTCTGTGAAAGAGATCTTTCCTGTAGCAAAAAATCTAAATATTTTTTAATATTGCTTTAAGATAGACAGAAGTGCATCTAATAAAATCTGGAAGCATCACCAAAGAAATCTATTTAATATATGCTTTTTACAGCATTTATTTAATGTAAAGTAGATTTGCCTGTACAATTAATATACTCTTATGTAACAGTTTGAAAAATTACTCTATAAATTCATAGCTTCAACCTACCTGTTCTGTGTCTTGTGTAAACAAATACTTGTTCACAGCAACATGAATCTCTGAAAACAAGTGTTGCATAACTAGAATACATCTGAAGGAAGCTGGTCTTTGTGTTGTGCTACATATATTTGGTGGGTATTGCAACTGTGATTGTAGTAGAGGCATTTTTATTTTCTTTAAGTTATGCATGATTTGCAGTGCACTTCCACAAGTAAACAAGGGTCTATCTAGAAAAGCTCAGAACTCTTTACTAAAGTACTTTGTTGTAGCATAAACCCATCTTAGATGCAAGCAAACCGAATATAATTTTACAAATACAAATTCATTATGTCCTGGTTATTATGTTATTCAAATCACCAGCATTTTGAAGTGCAGATGCATTAGGCTAAAATCAGTATAGTTTTCTTAATGTTACATTTTGAAGATTATAATGAGAATACCTCTATTTATATAAGGGTGTAATAGAAATAAGCTCAGTTTCTTCAGGAAAGAGCAGCCCTTCAATTCCTGATCAGAAGTCCAGCTTCTTAACAGGAGCTCAGCATTATCTCTCCAACTATGTCAAATTACTTTCAAAGATACCATTAAATGCAATTTGTAATTTTAAGATTTACCATTAAGTAAGATTTCATAATGGTAAAAGGATTTAAATAACCATAGAATATGAAGTTTTCTTCTGGATAATGCTCAGGATAACTGTATTGATGTTTATACAGAATTTATATGTTTATTTATATGAATATATCAACAATAACACATAAATATACAAATATATAAGTATAAGCTCTACAGACTGTTCAGTTTAAGATGTATGTAATTATTCTTTTTAACAGAAAGTGCTGCATGGCAGAAATCTTAAAATCTCTGTCATGAATGTGTGTGCTCTTCATTTCCATAATATAACCAGCTATGTTTTTTTCAGTATCACACCTGCTTATATTGCTTTTATCTGAGCAAAATTAATTAAACAAGGTATATGAGCTTGACAGTGTTTAAATTTAATGATTGTCGTGGTTTAAGGCCCTCACACAGTTTTCTCTCTACTCACTTCTCCCCTCTTTCTTCCCCCAGTTCTGGGGGGATGGGAAGGAGAATTGAAAGAATGCAACTCCCACAGGTTGAGATAAGAGCAGTTTAGTAACTAAGGCATAGCACAAACCACTACTGCTACCACCAATAATAATGACCAGGGAAATACAAGGAAAGAGTACAACAGCTCACCAACTATACCCAGCCTGACCAAGCAGTGCACCCCCACTCTTCCAGGTCTCTGCTCTCCATTTTTCCATGCTGGGCATGATGTGCTGTGGTATGGAATACCTCTTTGGTCAGTTTGGGTCAGATACCCTGTCTCTGGTTCTTCCCAGCTTCCTCACGGCTTCCCCTAATCCCTGGCAGAGCATGTGGCTCACAGTCCTTGGCCAGCCTAAACATTCTAAGCCATAACTATAAACACTGGTGTTATCAGCGCTGTTCCCAAGCCGAAAATCAAAAACACAGTGCTGCACCAGCTACTACGAAAGAGGAAAAATGACTGCTGAAGTTGAACCCATTACAATGATAGAACCCATTGCCTACGCTACTGAGCATAATGATTTGCTGTTTCAACACCCGCCACTCTGTATCCATATGCTCATCTTACATTTGCTTTGCAAATTCTTGTTCAGTGCACCTATGTCACAGCTCACCTTAGTATTGAAGAACATCACTGTAAAACTTTCAGTGCCTGACAAAAATGTGTAGGATAGCAGCAGAATCTAGGTAGTCTGTCATTCAGAGGACAGTATTCAAATATCCATTCTGAGTGAAAAGCTCTTTATTTTCAATCTTGCTGAAGCTAAACAGGAGTTAGCAACCAGTAGTTATGGCAGGAAACATAAACTGCAGTCGGACACCATTGTGTTAAGCATTATATAGTCACTTGATAAATACTAGCCCAGTCCTGAGGACTTTATGGTGAACTAACGCGCTCTCTTCCAGACAGCACTGAACAAGAAGAATCTATTTGCAAAGTTCTTTCTACAGTAAAGAAACTTAAGATGAATCTTCCTCTGAAGTACAAAGATTTATAGTCTATAACCCCCTTAGAGCTCTTACTGGCAGAGAGAATATAGTGCTTCAGGCAAAATACAGAAACTTTTATTTTTGCTATCCTCTTTCATTTTATTTCAGAGCTCTTTTTTGTCCTCTTCTGTGTTTCAATTTAGTGTTCAGGGTGTGGTATAAGTACATAGACACAAAGGATGGAACTTTATTCTTTCAATTATCAAGTTATTTAATGTTGGTTATTATAAAAATAAATTAATTCAAAACTTCAATACTAAAAAAATAAAATAAGCTTCCCCCAAACATCATCTTGGTTGTGCTTCTGCATGCATACTCTTTTTTTTAGCCACTTGAATTCATGTGCACAAAGGGGATAACTTCCTGGCTTTGAAGTGAATACACTGACCAGAGCTGGCTCTCTGGATGCAGAGGAGAGGGAGTTAACAGGAATGGGTTTCCTAGAAACCAAGCCACCAGTTTTGTGACACCAAGAAAAGGTACATAAGGGATACCTGAGGCAAGATGTGCCTGAAACTCACCTCTCACTGGACTTGACCGTAACTCCATAGCATCACTACAGAATGGCTTGTTCCAGCATGAGCAGCTTGTCTTTATCAGGGGCACAAGCTGCTTTTTAAAAATCCCAGTTGCATTCAGATGGCCATTTTTTTTCCTTGAAATGTGTTATTTTAGTGCTTTTCAGTGTTTAAGATATTGTGATCTGACACCGTGCTTCTCTTTAGAGATATATAGCGATTAGGTAAAACTGAAATTCAAAGATCAACACTTTTTACTGCTTTTCCTGTTACATTGTTGTGGTATTTGCCTTGTTTTAATCTGTTAAAACATAATTGGAGAGAGAGGGCTGTAAAATATCTCATATGTAAAAGGCAAATATTTGCTGTCAACGTCCAAAAAAGAGTGTTGCACAATTGAATGCATTCCTCAGCAAGAGAATTAAGCTCATTTCTCTGGTTTCCCAAGCTATGAAAAGAAAAATGCAATTTCTTTTGCATTGTTCTCTACACAGCTTTGGGGAACAAGAAGAAAACAAATAAGAAAAGATTTTGTAACTCTTTTATGAGAAAACTTCCTACAAATAAAGAGTTCTATTTTTTAGTCCCTGTTTCTAGAAGCACTTACATAAAATGAATAAATATGTTAGCTAACGTATACAGTGGGAGGCTTTGCTGGAGAAATACCTTCCCTATTGAATTACGTATTCCTACTCAATCTCAGATTCTCTTAATGGATTAAAGTTAAAACCTCTGTTATATAGTTATGATGAAACAGGCAGGTATGATTTTTCCACCCTAAAGAAGGATAATAAACTTGGATCACATATAGTTATTTTGGTAAGACCAATAGAGGCACATGAAAAACATATCATATGTTTTGCAGGTTACCAATGGATCTAGGTGCAAATGTCACAGTTTGGGTTTTAAGAGGGAGTTATAATGCAGTCAAATCATCTCTACCTGTCTCCATGGGGAGAAAGCTGATGATCAGCCCATTCCTCCAGATGTTACCCTAGAGCAGCAGCTCTGGGGCTTGCCAGGAAAAAGCTGAAGGTTTTGGGTAGACAAGCATTCTGTTTTAGCAGCATGCTTGGAGTGAGAAGCAGAAGGAAAGAGAGCCAAGACATCTGTCTCTTGGTGAGTGAGCTAGTCAGAACAGCACTCTGTACAACCAAAAGGGTTGGTATAGTTTATATTGTTCCAGCATATACCAGCTGCTCTTTGTGAAACAATAGATTCAAGGATTCTCTTTAGCTTTAAATAGCTTTAAACTAACATATGAAATGAGTGACACTTTTTAAAGCCTAAGGCACAACTTCTGTGTACCAGACAGTTATCAGTCAGTCTGTAAAAGTTATTTAATTATTCCCTTTATTATGTCCATTTATACTTGATGCAAATCCAGTTCCTCACAGAGATTGTACTGTATCATAGAAATCAATGTTATGTCCAGCCTGCCAAGATTATTGGTTTTATATGAAGAAATCAATGCAAACTTATGTACCTTTCTGGAAAAAATAACGAAAAAGTTACAGAAATATTTCCATAAAATTATTTTTTCTTCACTAAAGAATTTTTTCAGAAGGGCAGCAAATAAGTGGAATTAGTTTAAAAGTACAGGAAATCCTATTCTAGTAGAAAGTATAATACAGAATATTTTTATTTTACATGCCTGCCTGGCTAACGTTTTCTAAATAACAAGAATAAGCATAACTTAATATGTTTCTGAAAATGAACATTGATGATTAATGCTTCAACATCAACAGATTTTTTATTTTTGTACTTGTGATTTTCCGTACGGGAGTTCTAGATGCATTAATTTTGTTACTTGCTGCTATTCTCCCACTTAAATGTTTCTCAATATTGGGCAATTGGTCAGCTATGAAATTTACCAAAAAAGAGTCCATAGAATGTTGAAATGATGTTTTTTTCTTTTTTTCATAAATTGATAGATGCTTTACAGTTCAGAATAATTACATGTATATTTGCATAGAAAAAAGAAAACTTCTCTCAACAAATACTTAAATGAGTGATATAAACATACTTTAACTTGATTAATTTGACATCATCATCAGACTATTCAGGATCTGAAGACTTTTAAATATCAGAACCTCTCTTTGAGTGGACCTGCTGCATAGCTATGAACATTATTATCATTAAACACAAAGTGAAATTAAACACAGAAAATCAGAAACTTTTTACAACATTACAAATTTACAGATTACTTCTTTTCATCACAACCAGTTTTGGGTTCAAATTTTTTCTGGATGTCAGCATTGTTAAGTGCATTAAAAGCCACTAGAGAAAATAAAAAAAAAAAAGCTAAAAAGAAATTGTAAGAATCAAAAGTTTATGTATCTTATTTTGTCTCAAATATCTAATTACTTTCATGCAGATGTATGGTGCAAATTCATCACTGACGCTGGGAGAAGGTTGAGGAGGAAAAAAAAAGAAATTATTGAAGCAAAAGGTTAGGTAATTCTGAAAAAATCACAATCAAAAGCTAAAAAAAAAAAAGAAAAACATTTAAGACTAACACAGAGCATCCTATGACTGTAGAATTCAGAACAGAGTGACAATGTACTTAATTTCAAGAAAAAATATAAATTTAATTTTTTCTATCCAGTTACGGCAGAGGCATTTTAACTCTGCAGGAAGTTCAGAGAACTGACGGTATGTGAATATGACAGAGGTATTGACTACTGAGGAAAGATTACAAAAGTAAATATGTGTATCTATGGAAGGTGATGATTAGAGAAGGTAAAACAACAAATATCACCTGAGGGGTATAAAGAGCAAGAACAAAGAGCCTTACTTACATTACAATGTATGAATAAGAATATTAAATGAAATTAATAAATTTAAATAATAAAATGTGACCTGACATTTAAGAATTTTCAAAATAGCACTTAAATGAAATAAAGTCTTACTCCTTTGTGAACTAAAATTATGTTTGTGACTATTACAGTCCAGAAGTGAAAATTTGGCTCCCCTAAAACTGCTGGCATAGATCCTATCGGTTTGAATGAGATCAAACACTAACCCTGATTTTTCAGTGATCTAGGTGTTCTAGAGGTGGACCTAGTTTCTACAATCAGTGCAGCAGATGCTAGTAATTGCTGTGCATGTAAAAGCTGGAAATAAAATTTTGAGTTTAGTATTCCATTGACTTTCTTTGCGAAGCCAGTGGAATAACTCTGAATGTACATTTGTGAAAATTACACTAAGATTTAGACTTTTGTTGCTTCTTCTCTTGCTTCTGGCTCAGAACATTTCATAGTGAAGCCAAAATAGTGCCTTATAGCTAAGAAAACCATAAAATCCCAAAGGTTCCTGGAACAGTAAGTTCACAAGCAGCATTTTTTATGGGAGGCATCCAGCATATGGATAACAGAAGGGGACTTCCAGCAGCAGCTTCAAGTGAGACTCATGCTGTGTTAATGCTTGCTCGTTAACAAGTATACATGTCCCATGGAAGACATTTTCCTTCCCTGTCACATCACAGTTTGCTTATGACTGTAATTAATGGGAAACAATGCTCACTACCTGGTTATTGTTCTCTATTCATATTTTACTTTGATAATTTTTCATCCCACCAAGTGTTGATGTGGAACACTGTGTCTAGAGAATGCTGCTTTCCTCCAGTATTCTGCTCTTCCATTATTAATATGAATCTAAATGTCTCACTCTGTGTTTATGTTAACAGGGTTGCAGAAGCAAGAAACCACAGAACAAGATCAATGTTACTACACATCACTGAAGGCACCATGCAGGGTCCGGTGTGAAGACATCAGAGCAAGATTTTTATTGCAAGGACTTAAACTCTGTAATGCCAAGCAACATTGTGACTTTGCCATGTTGCTTCTCAGATGCTTGAAGTGAACCTAAACAAGCCTATTAGGGTGAGCCTGCACTCCAGACAAGAACCGATTTAGAGTAATATGCTTCTGTGAGTAGAACCAGAGATTGTTCGCTATTCAATTTATTTTATTTAAATTACTTCAGAGTTATATTCACTGTTGAATAGACTTGTCTTAAACAGATAATTTGTTTTGTATTTTCCCTGTCAGTAGGAACTGTGGTTATTCACTGACCAACATTCAATGAATAAAAGATAGACAGAAAAAAACTTGCCGTAGTTTGAAGAAATGTGTCTTGCTATCTTCTGCAACAGGCTTGAATCTGTGAGATGCTGGCAACCTGCAAGGCATGATGTGCAATAGTCTGCAGGAATGGAGAAGGCATTCTGTGCTGCACTCATCTCAGAGCAATATTTAATTCAGCCAACACTTCTACATTCCTTTTAAAGTCTGTTATAAGAAATTAGGAGTTGATTTGTGACAAAAGGGAAAAGGTATATTTACAGAACACATTTATTTTTTATCATATCAACATTATTTTTATATTCTGAACTATAAAGGAGTCTGTTCACTATTCTAGCTCCTTGAGTATAGAGACAGATATTTTTAAGTAGATGAGATAGCAGACAATGCACAGAAATACAAGACTGTGTCTTTCTCAAAGCATAGGACTGAGTAATGTTTACTCAGGGCTGAATGGTAGCTCTGCTCCTTTGCATTAGTGTTATTAGAATGGTGCAAATAGGAATTATTCTCATGTTATTTAACTTCTTACTATAATTGGAAATATGTCGCCTATATCAGTTAGATAAAGAAACTTCATGCTGCTACTTCCACATGTATCAAAACAGTTCTTCATAATAAACACAAAAATGAAGCAAATACTAATTTTTCAAATATCTTTTCTAGTTTTAAAACAAGACAGCAAGACAAAACAAACACAGCTTTAAGTCCATAAAAGAAAAAGTTTGGTTAATCTGTTGTTAAAAATGCATCACCAAAGGTGATTCCATTCACAAGGTCAGGCCAAGAACTCATCTCTCTCATGTTTATTTCATATTAGACACTAGACAAATACTTCCTGTAGTGAGAGGACAAGGGGTAATGGGTTCAAACTTAAACAAGGAAGTTTAGATTGGATCTGAGGAAGAAATTGTTTACTGTAAGTATGGTGAGGCACTGGAATGGGTTGCCCAGGGAAGTTGTGAATGCTCCATCGCTGGCTGTGTTCAAGGCCGGGTTGGAC
>JASSUY010026520.1:0-22707 GCA_032466535.1 Forpus xanthops | reverse complement strand
TGAAAATATTATTAAAAAAAAAAAAAAAAAAAAACCAAAAAAAAAAAAAATCCTGTATATCATGTATCTGTTACAGACTTTACCCCTTGTCCCCTTGCAAACCACAAAACTAACAACAGTCTCAACATCTATGCATTACAATCTCCACTCTTTGTCTCTACAGGCTAGTCTACTGGGTTTAGCATAATAATAATCTGAACCTGCATTAAAAATTTCAGGCCTTGTGCAAGCCTGACACACAGCCATAAACATTACAGCAGTTTAAATATTCATCCATTATGAAGTTAGATCTTTTTCCCTCCATAGAGTTGTCATCTTTGCTGTATCAGCAGCATTGAGCCATTGCTTGTCCATTAGCCGACCCCAGGGCTCTCTTACTTCTCATAGGATACCAAACTGCCTAGAAAAAAGTTTTCTTGAGCTGTCAGCTATAACCCAAGTGGCTCCAGCTTCCCATCACCTCCATAGCCGTTGCATGGGTATCTCCTTTGGGCAGTGGCTGTAGGCAGCTCACATTTCATTAATTCAGCTTGGAGTAAGGGATTACTGCATGATACTTTGTATATAAGATTAAAGGTATGGTAGAATTATTTTATGTCCAGATGCATTTCTTCTTCCTACTGCAAACTAGGAAAGAGGAAAGGGGAAGAATTAGCTAAAAGACATCTTCAAAATCAGCTTTCAGCTTCAAACCCCGGGCTTCAGTTAAAGAGAAGCATACTCATGATGCATTATCACTTTTAATTAGATTTTTTTAATACTAAAATGATTTTAAAATAGAGTTGTCTGTTTTAGCTTATCAATGTCTTTATATTTAAAGTGTCAGTCAGGCATTAAAACCACTGTTATGGATGATCATTACTGATGCCCTGATTAAAAACCCATGCATTTTGTAGAAAGCAAAATTGCTGGATGATAACAAAACACGGCCATCTTCGCTTGCTCAGACATGGATACACTACCAACTACAAAATGAAAAAGTCTTGAAATTAATACACTGTTTTGCAAAGTTGTCTATGGTATGTATATTGTAATATGCGTTTACAAAGAAGTAGGAAAGTGAGCTAGAAAGATAGTCATCTTTATTTATGCTCGGGCTGTATCACATAACTTACACCAGAGCACATAATCTGGTAATGAAAGAGAAAATAAATAATGCCAGAATCTTCTGTTTCAGTGTTTAACAGATGTTTTCCTGGAAAATGATTACTGAGGAGTATGCTCAGAGAATGCTGACCTCAAACCGAAAAAAAATCAGTGTGAATTCTTGCAGAGTGAGAAAAAGGTATCTTTATCACCAAAAAACCCATACGAAATGTCATTAATTCAGCAGCTTCAAAAACCAGTTTGAAGATTACTTAGCAGTGCTAAGTGAAAGGCTGGAATACTAACTCTTTAGTGAATGATCCACCCCATGCATTTATCTTCACTGTGCAGCTGAACTGGGCTGCAAATATAGGAGAGTGAAAGATGTGACTGAAAACGGAGCTGCTGGCTGGGCTTGCTGCACCAGTACCACATGTAGTACTGTTTTGTGGTGTTGTGTTTTAACACCAGTTGGCAACTAAGTACCATGCAGCTGCTTGCTCACTCCACCCTCCTCATGCTATGGCATTTTCTTTTACATGAACTCCAGAGCTCTATCTCACCCTGATAGGATTTTGTTTCATATACAGTTTAGAAATAAATTTAGCTCCCTTTGAACTGCTGTCTTTGAAATTGTGTTTGGGAAGTTCTGAGAAGTCAGGTACCTTGTCAGTGCTTGGATAGGAGAGGGTATTCACATATCAAGAACAATTTCTATCCAGTTCATTAAAATGACAAAGACTTTTTTAATCCTCTTTATTTTTTTCCCTGCTGCTATATGCAAGCAAGTCTTGACTTTTCTCCTAGCCAGCTTCGAAGTCCTGACTCTTTATGCCACTTCCAGTCAATAGATGGTACTGTAAATAGCTAATAAATTGTAATAAACAAATTTTCATCAATAATGAGAAAATATTAGGAATGGCTAAAATGCAGAAGTCACATACAAAGCTAGTGGAAACTTAGCAGGAGAGGGAATATTCCATTCTATCAACTAAGGAAGGTCAAGGACCCAGAAATTAATCCAGCAGGATCATTTATCAGTGACAGGAAGAGGAAACAAGGGAGAAATAAACAGTTTGCAGTGTCTGGAGTTAAAAATAAGACATCACAGCTTTACTAAATTTCAAGACAATTTTCTCTTTAAAAAAATATTCTTCCTTATATTTTATTCACTTGGAAACCACTAGTGGTAGCTGAACTGATTTGGAGAAATAATCATTACTGAATCAACCTTTAAATTTGAAAAGATTAGGGAAGCTGCCACTTGCCTCGCTGGTGTTCAACTGACATGTCTGCTCTGTTTGAAGTGCCCAGCACATACTGTGGATTTGAGACATGTGATGGCAGTAAGTCTTGAAAATTTACATGCTCAGCCACTTCCACTTTATCACAGCCTTCGAATGTGGTTGGTGGACAGCTTTTATTTATATGAAATGAACTTCAAAGGAAAAAAGTGTAAAGGCTTTGATCATGCTAATAAAAGCCATGGACACTGATATTCATGATAAGAAAAGTTCATCTCTTTTCAAAAAACTTAATGATTTTTTTTTTTTTTTAAAATCAATGTTTTAAAATAGAACAAAAAATATTGTACTATGCAATCTTATATATAAAAATATGTTCCCAGGATGGCATTTTTATATTATATTATTATTATATTATATTATGTTATATTAATTTTAAAAACACTTCAATGATATAAAGAAATATATCATGATGTTATTCTACAATAAACATGCTCCATTAATTTTTTGTTGATGCAGAAAGTGAAAGAAGGAAGTCAACATTGTCAGCTGCACCACCTTATCTGGTATACCATGATACAGATAGGTGAATTTACAATACAGTTACTGAATATCTGAACATCCACTATTTAATTTTAAGTTAATGGCTACAGATGTTCAACACTCAGAAAATTAGAAGTATCTCAGGTTCATGCACTAATTCAGAGGCTTCTTATAATTACTTTTTTTTCTGGATGATTTACTTTAGATGTTATCCAAATCAGAGCACTGTTTTGATTTCACATGTTTTAGATGAATGTAGAAACTCCTATTATGCAAAAAATGAAAGCTATTATCATTACATGTTCATAGTTAAACCTGAATTACTCAAAAATTTGCAAGATTCTAAAAAGTTTCCTAAAAATAACAAAAAATCTCTGTATCTTGTTAGACCTTTCTCAGCCCTGTAATCTATGAGCTGGCTAGATGAAAACGCAATTAAATGCCTGTTAAAAATAAGTAGAACAATAATAAATAACAAATAGTTAAAAGTGCAACAAGGGAGGAAAATCATGAAGCTGTTAGAATTAATTCACAAAGTATAAACACATCTCAATTTTTTTAAAATATAATTTTTTCATCCTTTTGACATCCACATTTACATACTGTTTATATATATATATATATATATATATATATATTCTTACTCCTGATTTTAAAGGAAAAAGGATGGTCTTAGCTCTTTGCTTTAAAAATTTATTGTGACCACATCTTGCTAGGAAGATTATTTTGATCAGTCTTCCATGTCTGTACATTGTTGTAGCTCTGGAGGGAAGACAAAAACAGTACATTCATAGACAGTATAGTCAGACAAATGCAAACTTTATCCCAAGAGTTTCATATTTCTATGAAAATGATTCTCTCTTTAAATCTTGATGGCTGTAAAACAGTGTCTGAATTAGAGATTATTATGAGAGTATTATTAATTTTGCAGTATTGTATGAAGTTCAAAGAATTTATTTTCCATAAAGGTTTATTATTTTTGCACTTTGGATAATTATATGGGTTTGTGGCTTATTGGGTTACAGAGGCAATTTTGAACTCCAAGTCCCCCCTATGAATTAGCTACTTGATTGTGAAGGTTAAGAATTTTGATTAATAGGTGGATAAAGAATTGATAATACTGGTGAACTGTTCAAGGAGAGCTGTGTGTTAATATCAGCCATATTGTTCTAGGGTGGTTACAGCCAATATATATTAAAAATTTAGCAGCTGTATTTACCCTCAGGTTGGTGCTGTCATTTATCACACCTCAGCATAACTATCCATGACCTATTTCTATCAAAATTATGATATTTTAAAGCCAAATCAGTGTTATTAAAACATTCACACTAGGCAGATGAATCAGTCTGATGCTCATTGAACTGGCAGAGAGAATGACTGCACATACATGGTTATTTTAGCAAAAGCAAGAGATTCTTTTGTTATAAAGGAGAAGAAGGATATTAGCAGCCTAGGAAAATAGTCACACAACTCAGCTCAGCTATAATTATAACAGCATCTCTACTCGCACCTTTGATTCCAGCATATGAGCCTTTTATAGCGATATGCTTATTAGCCCTTAAAGAGTTGTATTGGTTTAGTGCAGTTTTCTTTTTCTGTGATTTAGCTGATCTTCAAACAGCACTTCAGAAAATCTCCATGAAAAAGCACCTACATATTTATCTCAGTAGGTGGGGTGCCTTGTGTATGTCTTTGTACAACACACACATACACTTGCGATGAGAGGCAGATGTTTCTATTATTTAGATTGTTTTTGATAACTAAGAGGTAAACAAAAGTACTGTGAGGATAAATCATAGCACAATTAAATCAGCCAAGAAACAAATTAATATTTTTCAGATTTTTTTTTAAATGGCTCGGTATGTACCTCTAAATCTGTACCTAGTAATATAAGCAAATGAGCTCATTGCAAAAGTACTGAATGCCATTACAAAGGCAATGGAAAACACTAGATGAACGGTGTTCATGTGAGGCTGGAAACCTGTAGCTCTGGAGAACAAAAACATGTAGGAGTGAGAACTGAGTAAGAAAACCATTACATAAGTGCAAGGACAGTGAGGCACTGGGAAAAGACTTTTAGCTTGGAGGTCTGAATGACCTTAGAGTATCACAACTGCAAAAAATCTCTCAGATGTGCTGAATGCACTTTTTGTGGGTCTTTTTTGCATATTTTTAATAAACATATCTTCAAAGAGTTAATAACACTGCAATCTCTTTCCTGGTACTTGTCAGGTGAATAATAGCAGCTATCATACGAAGATAAACTAGTTGATATGGGCTTGTTGCAATGTAATGAAACATTTTCAAAGAAATATATGGCAATTTTCTCTTCTTTATAACTCTGCAAGATTTCTGTCAAAAGTTGTTATGAATTTGCAACATTTCTTTTTCTCCAATGGAATATTTGAAATTGAAATTATTTGATCTTTGTTCTCACTGTACTATGGCAATGGTAGTTTGATAGGTAGTGAATGAACTAGATATGTTGAATATAATGAAACAATAGCTCAGATATTAATTATCAACAAAATGATTCACTGCCATTAATAGTAAAACATAATTTTGTGCATCTGAGGTCATATCTGCGTGTGGTTTTCTCTTTCTAATTTGAAGCTCTGAATAATCTTAGCTTTAGTTGGTCTTGGTTTTAAATCAATTTTCCATCAAAATAAAATTTAGGGCATGAATGAGAAGAAATTGGTGTAATTCTAGGCAAATTTCATTGAATGTAAGATATTTTGAGTGATTCAATTAAGAACCAAGAAAAAAAACCTGGCAGAAAATGTTAGAGGTGTCGGACTACAATTTTCAGTAATTAAATTTGTACTAATGACTTAGTATGAAAAATTTTTATGTGCTATAAATGAGCTTTTTTTTTTTATCTCCCTGACATTCAAGTGACTATCAGAAATAGTTCTGTAGATTTAATCTGTCCTTGACTGCTTATTTGATATCAGCATTCAGTGAGGTTCTATACTTTTGCTCTATATATGATAAAGCTCAGTCTACAAAACCACTTAAGTTCTCTACTAATTTTTTCATCGGTAGAAAGGACTTAATGATTTTTGCCCTTCATCATAGCATCCAAGTTTCAAAATTAGGTGCTTTGTTTCTTTTCTCTGTGTTTCTGACTTGGAGTTATGAGACTTTGCAAACTTCAATTAACTTTTTTGGGTTGTAAATGAATGAAGATGGCAAAATTAAAATTGGACATTTTGATAGTAATTATTTTAGAATGTGACTGAAAATGTTACTGTTGAAGAAACAAATATACTTTGATAGTGGAGGAAGGCAGAAAAATTATTTTATGCCATTGGACTCTCAAACTACAAAGAAAAGAAACTAATTTAACCCTTTGTAAGTTCAAAAGAGGGATTTCTAAGTCTTCTGTATATTGTGACTTCAACGTTCTGTCCTGTCAAGGGAAGTGGAAGTCAAATGAAGCTGAGACTTGCCATACAGTTTCCAGATTCAATGAACATCTTTTATTCTAGAATTCCTGCACCAGGTTCTGCCTTTACACAGGGATACTGGACTTAGGGTGGCCATTTTAGTAATTTATCTATATTTCCAAAATAACAATAGAGCACCAGATTTTTTCTGTGACCAAGACAGATTCAGAATTTTAACTCATATCTATTATTGCCTCACTCTTTATTTTCCTATTAAATGGAAAATTCATTAACAAGTTTAAGAGCTGTGCATCTATGTGATCTTATGATTTATTTTAGCACTATTATATAATTCAATTTTACATAAATAATAAAAATGTTATTAATACAGGCTTGAAAGCTGTTCAAAAGCAGTTTTGGACAAAAAACAGAGTTGCACTAGTGTAACCTCTTTTGGAAGGAAGATTGTCGGCAAATGTAACGTTGAAAGTGCTGGGTTTGTAGGTTTTTGAGACCTATGCAATAAGGGTGGTGGCCCGGAAGAAATTCTGAATGATCAAAGCTGGCAATACTGTAATAATTACACTGAAATTCTGTAATTACACAGAACATAGATAATTGGACTCCGACACTTTTTTACTTTTTTTTGGTTCTGTCAGGGTCTATCTCGCAGTCTGGACTTCAAATGTCAGTAAGCAGTTAACTATAGAAGTCCATGGGGAGCAAATCTTTACAAATTTCTAAACATCAGCATGCTTTGGAGAAGATGTTTCACAATATTATCCTCATAGACACTGATTTCAGCAAATCAATTGGTAGTACATAAAAGCACAGACATTATTACTCAAAGTCACTGAAAAACTTCCTGCAAATTTATATTCTTTTTCAATTTAATTATTAAAAGAGGTCTGTTTTGTTTTGGCTTTCTGGTAGTCTTTTTTTCTTAAATGGTTAACAATCGTCTAATGATTAGCCAGGAAATTTTAGCAAAGGACTAATAACAAAATTTATGTTCTACAGTGTCTTAATAACAGCCATATTTCCTCCTTCTTCACCCCCCTGCCCAGTGAAAAGTCTAACAAAATATGTTTTAAGTATTTGAGCCATTGAGTGTAGTGGACGTCTTGGAAAAATCAGACATGCTAGTGTTTCATAGTAGCAGAAGCACAGTCTGTCAGTGCTTTTAAATGCCTCTCAACTTTGTGTTGACTGCCTTCCTGCTTCCACATCATCTTTCTGGCATTTCTCAGTTCCAGTGTGGAGACATTGCCATCTATTCTGCTCCTGAAAGCTCTAAAGCTTGGTTCCTCACACTTGTGTTTCTAACCTGATCTCAGAGATGTTCTCCAGAACACATGCAAAGCCTGCGTAAACATACTTCCATGTAGAGAAATACCAAAAGGAATCAGATTTTGGATATCTTACTGCAACTCTTCTTCAGTCCCTCTGAAGTAAAAGAGAGCACAGAAGCTTTTGGAAATATTTTGTATGGCAGAATTGATACTGTCTTTGAACTGACCTTTATCAAAATTGTACTGTTGTACTCAGTTCAACAGCATTTCATGGTTATGGAAATTCATTCCTTTTTTCATACACAGACATCTGTGTCAGGGGACTGGTGAAGATTTCATGGTTCTTATTCTGATGCACAAATTACACCCTTAGCAATTTATTAGTACTTACTGAATTCCAATCTCTTTATTTCCTCATCTGTTAAAATGCATTTTGTAATAATGAGGTTTTTTTTTTCACTCTCATTTCTTTTTGGGGTTTGTTAGTGCATAGCTCTGTACTATACACTCCAGTATTCTCTGACATCTTAATTTGTCTTTAAACTAGTTTAATGCTCTACCTGCCTGTTATTCTCACACTCATTATTGATGATAAGTGGAATAGAAACAGTTTTACTTTTCAAAAATGGGTGGACATTTTGCTACTGTCACTTCACTGAGAAATAGGAGTTTGTTTAATGCACATGAAAAACCAGCAGAATTAAAAGATCGAAGGGGATAAAAACCAACAAAGCGATTTTTTTCTTTTCAGATACCAAATTCAGACTCCTCAGTGTACTTAAAGAAATGATTTATTACCCTTCTGAGATAAAAGAAGTTTGTCATCTTAAGAGGAAAGCTTTTTTGTACTAAAAATAAAAAGGTAATAGCATAAAGTACTAATTAATCTTGAATTTTATACGTTAATGTGTTTCTATATGGAATTAATTCTCATAGTTGTCCCTACTTCCTGATTTAATAGCTGTGGTCCTAACAGGAAAGTAAACTAAATTATAAACATACTAAAAAACCCCTCTTCTGTTAAGTTTATGCTCATAATTATTCAGCTGAAAGGCTAACTAGATAGCAACCAGTATGTGCAAGCTGAAGACTAGTAGAACCAGAAAGATTTTCATTTAGACTTATTATCAAAAAAGAAATAGAAAACACGTGAAAACTGAGAAAACGGACAGGAACACCCCGCCCACACACACATTTCAGTCAATTGCATCTCCTAATCTCCTATGTTTAGTTTTCTAAAGTGCTTCTACTGCACAAAAGCTTGTATGTCTTTTTTCCTATCATATCTGTTGTCTTAACAGCTTTTCTTTGATTAAGGTGTTTGCCACTCCTTGTTCCTACATGTAGAGTACAGGTTAATTAAAAAAAAAAAATTAAAAAAAATGGAAATTGAGATGCATTTGCTTGTGAATTTGTGCTACTTGATTGTTTAGCATTATCATTGTGAAATATGAGACAGTTATCAATTTTCACTGAGTTTCAAGTTATTGTGTTTGTGGCTTATGTTTCAAGAGCAGTCTGAAATAACAAGGTAGAAGATTCAAATAAACTCTTAAAAGTAGACTGAGATCTCTCTCTCTGCAGAATGAATATCTCAAATTATTGGAGAAATAACAGGACCAGAACATTACAGCTGTAAATTTGTAAAATTTCAGCCCAATAGATCTACCTGAATTTAGAGAAGCTGACTATTACAATATAACCTTAGAAGATTTTATTTGCAAGAACCACTCTGCCTAACTGCAGGTGCCAAGTGCTTTCTACGGTTTAGGCTATTTGTGAGGAATGAGAGAGACTGACCAGGAGGAAAGGAATCAGTGCAGTTCATGTGAAAACTGTGATGACTGATTTAAAATGCACTTAAAAAAGTCTGCACAGCACTTGAAAAGAACAATGAGCTTTGAATTGCTAGACTTCTGTATTAGAAACAAACCATTTTATATCAATGTTTCAATGGCTCTTCTTGAATAATGCTCAATTGGGTACTTACATGCATGTGCTCAATGGAGAATTACAATTCAAATTCTGCAACAGGGAAGTTATGTAGTAATTCAAGTGTACCACTCTTGCAAGGATTTTGGAATCTCAGTGTATGAGCTGAGAGTGTTCCACAATTTTTTGCTTGAATTTCCAGGCAGGCAATTCAGACCTAGATCCACAAAATGACACTGCCATGTTGCCTGTCTGCTGCCAGACTCTTATGTATACAAAACAAAGATGCTATGTCGAACTCACAGCTTCATATGAATACAGAAAAGTCCCATTAAAGAATTTATGCTCATTATTAAGAAGAAATACTGTCTCATTCATTAGGCTAACATTTTGTGTGATATAAAACAGTAACTATAAAGAATATATATTCTAAGCTGGACAATGCTTTCAATAGCCTTTTAAAGCTCCAATATTATAGTTTGTAATTATTATTTTAAGAATTTTTTTCTCTGCTTTTGGTAATATTGCATCAAATGGGCAATTACTTTTGTTGAGGTTGCCTTATGTAGAACTATCGGGGAAAAAATAATTTATAGGTCTGAAATTAAAGGGAGTTCTATAATAAAATCTTAATTCCTCAGCTAATGACACAATTTGAAAAGCCTATCATTTTTTCTTCCTATTCTGGTCGATCCTGATACAACTAGAGCAATAACTATAACTTCTTTGGGTTCAGCACAAAACCACTTTAAGTGCTTACATCCCCCTAGAATCCCTTTTGTCACCTAAATCAATGTGTGTTCATTTTTTTCCTCATGCAGAACTATGGCTACTCTTCTTCAGTCTTGTGGTTTGTCTTCTCATACAGTTTTTAGCTTGATACTGCAGATCTTTGCTTTTTACATTTTTGTTGACATTTAGGTGAAGTCATTGACAACTACAAAGTTGTGCTGTGATTTCTTGGAATTGTCAAGATTGAATATTAAATTTTTTTATTTTATTTATCAAGTACAGAAATTTTAGGAAAAGATATACATTAAGTGTAGCATAGTCACATTCTGAGAATATTTTTCAACTTTTTCAATCTTTTCACTAAGTCACTGGTCTCGAGGTTTGCATATCTTCTACTCCATAATATCAGAGGTGTTCTAGTTAGGATCATAGAATCATAAAATAGTTAGGGTTGGAAAGGACCTCAAGAACATCTAGTTCCAATCCCCCTGCAGGGACACCTCCCACCAAACCATGTCACCCCTGGGCAACTCATTCCAGTGCCTCACCACCCTTACAGTAAAGAATTTCTTCCTCAGATCCAATCTAAACTTCCCCTGTTTAAGTTTGAACTCGTTACCCCTTGTCCTCTCACTACAGTCCCTCATGAAGAGACCCTCCCCAGCATCCCTAGAGGCCCATTCAGATATTGGAAGGCTGCTATGAGGTCTCCACGCAGCCTTCTCTTCTCCAAGCTGAACAGCCCCAACTCTCATCCAAAAGAAAATATAATACACCTTTCTTGTAGCCTTGATTATATAGAACATCAAAATTCTTTCTTTGTTGTGGTTTGGTACTTATCCATAAAGAACAGTAAGTATTAGATATTTTGTGATAATACCTTTTTGTACTTATGAGCCTTCAAGTTAGCTTTTACTAGATTTCATAGATTCTGTGTCACATACCGCTCATAGAAAACAGTATTACACTATAATAATATTTTTTTCATTTCTGTATTTGTCAAAATTGGATTCTGTTGTTTGAGAATTGAAAGCTATCTCTTGTAATACACTACTCTTACCACAGTGGCTTCAGCTGTATAGCAAAAGAATTTCCTCTATTAAATATTTTACATTTTTCTTTCCCTTTTCATTATTTCATCTTGTAAAAGTGTTGTGCCTTCCAATTACTAGCAATTAGCCATGCCTCACGCTATGTTTTCAAGCAACTTTTAACCAGCATTGGTGGCATAAAAGGGCCACAGAGACATAAGCGTGTGAAAAAGATCTTTTCTTACAGTAAATTGTAGGAGAAGAATCTACTTTATCTGGAAAGGAAATGACTTAGAAGAAAATTAAGCACTTTCAATGCTTTTCCCAGTGTTTAAAAGTCCACTTTACTGGGAGCAGAATTTTGTAAACCAGATTTGCAAAACAGAAAAATTTCAAGCACTTCATTTTTTTCCTCCCAATAAATTCTTTTTTGATACAAAAAAAATGAATAATCTAGTAATTTGGGCATACCCCAATTCTTTCCCAAATTTTTTTCAAATACCTCCATAAAAAAAAAAAAAAATCTTGATGTATCAGCTTCTAATGATTAAAAGTGTATAGAAAAATCTATTGATAGAAATAGGAACCCTGACTGAAAATACTCAGCCTGTGGCTCTGCTCATTTTATACACTGAGGCAAGACGCTTAAGTGTCCCAGCTTATCCCAAGTGTGGTAATATATGCTGGAAAATCTATGTTGACTCTCTGCTCTCACCCCATTTGGGTTTCAGTGCATGCATCAGAAAATTGTTCTACCTGTGAGACAGTAATTAGGCAGAACACTTCTGGAAAGCCATATGTTTGTAAATGTCTCGCAAACAGTGCCTCTTAATGCAACTTATGGCAGTTTTTGATATCTCAGTAGACTATCCATTAATGGCAATAGTCCTTCTCAAGGTGAACATGACAGAGTTAAACAGAGGACTTACTCAAGCTGATGTACCAAGCAGTTTCAAAGAGAACTATGAGATGATAGGAGCAAAGGTATTTCAGCAAAACGTGGTTTATCTATGAATAAAATTGGACTTAAAAATCTCAATTTTACTTATGAGTGATTACAATTGATTAATGATAATGTAGAGCAACAGTGTATTGATCAGCCTTAAAGTTAATAAGATACATCGAAAATGATGCGTTAAAAATAGTTATATGCATGCTCTGTTAATAGTTTCACAGTTTTATTCAACACATGCTGAAGCATTCAGAAACTTTATACCTTCTCATAGCACTGTAAGCCACCTGGAATTGTTACTTTGATACAGAAAAGAAATATAGTCAAACTGCAAATTGATTTTAGAGTGATTAGCAACAATGAATAAAAAAATAAACAGAAAAACCCTATGATGATTTTACTTCTAGCTATGCATAAATTCTAGTGAACCTTCCTATTCACTGACTGATTAGGAATTAAATATTACACATTCAAAAAAATAAGCCTATAATTTATGGGTATTTATATCTGTGCATATTTATATGATCCTGATTCATGAATAATCCCTTTAGTGATCATCAGCATGAAAAACACAGATGCACAGAAATCAGAGATGGGGAAGAAACACCAGTTGGAACACTGAATTTATTCCCTTGCTAGTACAGCAAGATGGATTAGGAAGGCACCAGTAAATTAAATATGGAGAGTTTTCAGGCACATAAGATTTACCACATCTCATTAATAATTGAGTTTCCAGAGTGTTCCTGCTAGAGGGCTGAGTAAACATTCCATTTAGTTGAGGCAAGAATGTGTCTGCTGATCTGAATTTGGCATTTCGACCAAGCTCAGTAAACCAGAGTTTTATTTTCTTATTTATCTTTTGCAGTGCCTTTGGATATTTTTAAGGTGGGTTGTTGTTTTTTTCTTTCATGAAAGTGTCTCAGCTGGTCATCAGTCTTTCAGACAGTGACCTAAAGGATTGAGGAAAGGTTGTCATAAGACCAACATTGTTTACAGACTATCTGTCTTCCCTTTTCACATTTTTTTTTTTCTATGGTTATATATATGTTCTGAACAACTAGCTATTGATGAGACAATGTATTCCTAAAATAATAATAACCAAAAATAAATTTTGATTTTTTTTTTTTACTTTAGTTCCAATATTTACTTTTACATGTACATGGTGTCTGTACTTTTATCCATATAGAACAGCTGCTATTTTTTCTTAGGCTTTTTTTGCTGTCACAATACATGTTAAAATGCATGTCCAAAAGTCTGCTTTGTCTTAGAGTTTAGAAAACACTGTGGGTCCAAAAGTGCTGAAATTTAGATGGTTTTTAGAGACATCAGATTTACTGTGCATGCATAAAGCATCTGTGCGACATATGCTCACTTAGACTTGATAGTTCATGGATAAACAAGTAAAATGGCTATTTGTTTGGGATCCCTTAAAATTCTGAGCCGAAGGAATGTTTCCTGCACAGACAGTGGAAAAGAGAAAGATATCTTAGAACTTCTCCTCAAGATGTTATTGGGAGATACTTGAAAGGAATGGAAGCTTTGTTTCTTTCCTGTCATGTTACTGGCTGCATGGCATTTCCTGTCGCAAAGTAGTTGTAAGGAAAAGTGAAGGGTTAGGTGGGGAAAAAAGCCAAATATAAACCTTCAGTTATGAGGTCAGCCTTGAGGATAAAGAAAACCATAAGATCACAGGCAGTTCTTAATACCTTTTTAGAGATTTTAATAATAATAGATGCTAAAAGATCTTATCAGTATGGATACAAATATAAGCCTGTAGAAAAGTATTTAGAAGTCTATATTATAGCCATGAAGAATGTAGCCTTCTATGTTTACTAATTTATCATAAAATATATTCAGTAGTTAATAATAGATATGTTCAGAAAATTTCAAGGAACTTGGGGTATAGTACCAAAACTGCGACAAGCAAAGGCTGGGATCCACTCTTCAATAAAGTGCAAACGCTGAAAGACAGCTTCTTAGTTTCATTCTTCCTGTACTCAAACTTTCCACTACGCTATTTTCTGAAGGAAAATATAATAATAAATGACTGTGATCTGAGCTGATATCTCTGCACATAAAACAGTTAAGAGGTCTATAACTGTGAGTTATAAATAAACTGTGAAAGATAGAGTACAAATCTAGATGCCTACAGTCATTTAACAAAAATAATCTTTTGAGAAAATAAGTGGAAAGATAATTATCCAAGATACCTATTCAGTGTAAAGATTTGCATAGTATATATACAAAAAAAAAAAAAAAAAAGAAAAGAAAAGAAACCAAAATAAAAAACCTCAACAAGAGAAAAGAATCAGAGGACTTCTCTTAAGGAAGAATTTCGAATTAAAAAGGATGCATTGTTTTTGATCACAAAAAGAAAATGCATGATATCAAAGCTTATACTGTTTACTCAAAAGGCACTTTTAAATTAAAATTATTATAGTTTATAAATCTAAAATTTTAGCAAACACTAATTTAAATATCCTACAGAACAAGTTAAGTTGTCTCTACTTTGTATTTCCTTACATTGGTGTATGATTTTCATCTTGAAATGCCAGAGATTAAACACAAAAAGCATTCAAACTAATGTTTACTGATCTTTATTTTTTTTATGTAATAGTTTCCAAATTCTATTTTTTAATAAAACTTTTTAATTACTAATGGTTTATGTCCAATCTAGTGAAGTAACATTAAAAAAAAATCTGTGAACATATGACTCATATTAACTGCAGAATTAACAAAAACTGATAATTTAAGCAATTTCTTACAAAGCTGAAAATTGCAATCAGAGAACTAAAGAAGCTGACAAAAAAAAAAAGATCAATAGTATGTATAATAACTTCTGAAGTTCAAATAACATTATTTATTTTTGTAAAGTATTTATAATTTGTAAAGGATTTATCATCTTTTAAACTATTGCAGGGTAGCTTTAAATTGCACCTATTAAAACCTCATAAAACAAAAGTGTTGCCTTAGGAAACAGAAAGAAGAAAAAAAAAAATAATCAAAGCACCCAGCATTCAATTTAGAGATGCTCTGAGAATTTCCAATTAAAAGAATTAAAACAATTAGAGGTAAGATCCAAGGCATTTAATAAGGTGAAATGGGCTGATGTTATTAAGGCCAACTTGTAAAAGATACTAGAACAAGAATGAAAAAAAATATTTTGTTTTCCCTATTTATAGAAAGAAGGAATTATATACACTCTATTAGCACTGTTTCCTTCCAGCTCTTTGTTCATGCACAGCATATTATGGTTAGTCATATTCACCTCTGCATGAAAGAGAGCTGAAAAACGCAGACACACAGCACAGCACAAAAGGCTGAGGAAATTTTCATTCAGCACTTGAATCTCAAGAGTAAATAACAGTTAAACACATCACCTGAGATAAAGTAAATACTAAATTGTTGTTAAAGAAGTAAATGTAACCATTCTCTGGAACTACTTGAATGTCTAGGAGCATTCCATTGTAATTTGAAAAATCTGATCTTTTGATACTTCTGGCTTCTTCTGATTTTTTTTTTTTTTTTTTTTAGTTTAAATATTTCTGAAAAGAAAGTATTACAAAAGAAGCAACTGAAAATGAGAATTGGTTTAGATAATTTATGCTAATTGATTTGCACAAGTCAAGACTATTCCTTTTTGATAATCTCTTGAGCAATGAATACTGTTCTCTTTGGGCTTAGTTATGATGTCTATTATTAAGCATTTATAAATTTAAACTTATCCAACATAAATAAACAAGAAATAGTTAACTCATGGAGATTTTTTTGTTTCTCTATCTCTAAGCTTTTATACAGTACAAATTTACACTATTTATCTTTTTCTGATTTTCACACTTGATGTTTTCTTATAATAAAACTATTAGGTATTATGGCTTCTTTGGGAGAGATCTAGTCTTAAAAATGCAACTTCTTTGAAAAGATCTTTATAAGGGAAAAAATTCATAGAGATTTTCACAGAACTTGCCACTCTTCATTGTTTACATGTTTTTTTTTTAAACCAGTGTGCTAATCACAGTTAATAAATGTGATACCAGACTTAAAAAAACCCATGTCTTCCAAGATTCAGGTAAATTTCAAGCCACTCTAAAAGTATGAAGAAACACATAAATTCTGAAATACGTGCCATTATCTGCTAGCTAGATAAACTTTAGCAACTTTAAACTGAAGTTGGCTGTTACCTAGGAATTTAAAAGACTTTTTTTTACCATACTTGAAAAAATAGCAAAACCTGTAAAATTAAACATAAATTATAGCACATATTTTTCAAAGAGCCCTCCAAAAACATACATTTTTGTCTCCTGGAAAACTATGAATGGAGGTAAAATTGCAAAAGAAGTTATGATCCAAAGTTCATTCAGTTTTGATGTCTTACCCCCCCCAAAAAAAAAGTCAATTTTTTTACAAAACAACTCTGTCACTTTGAAGTAAAAGAAGCAGTCCAGAAGCGAGCAGCCTTATGATCAGTTTGCTAGGAAGTGTTTTTTTATCTTAACTGCCTTAGCCTGCACATAACTTTGGGCATCTGCGCTTTATGCCTTTTACTGATGATATTTCTGTTTTGCGTGGCTGAGTAGACATGGAGTGAGCAAGTGTAAAAGGAGAGAACAACCCACACATCCTCACTTCCGCATACCTGTGCTAATATCCTGGAAAGCAATTATTATTTGTAAACATCCTCACACAGGCTATTCACAAGTGACTGAAAGAGAGGAAAAGTTTTTCAGCCACGTGAGGGAGAGTATGTATTACAGTCACTGTTTCAAATATAGAATAGCATCAGTTGAGGTGATTGAAAGTATCACAAATTCACAATATTCTCAGCTTTGTATTCTTTACAGCAGCTAAAAACATGTGACGAAACATGCCCAGGGTTGAACTTGTCAATGAGACTGTGATAGACTGGCTCCATAAACTCAAACTGAAATAAATTGGTAAATTGATGCTGTGTCAGCAAAGCCACCATTTGTTTCAATGTGTAGCATGTTCTTTTGGGTATCTGTTAAGCATTAATTTTGTTAATGTGGATCAAAAAATATTTCCTGTCATTTGTCTCAATATGTCATTCTGAAATTCTGAAATTAACACAGAGAAATTAAGCTTTATCGAGACTTCTAAATATTTTTTTGTAAGACTGTAAAATATATTCTTATAAGGGCAAACATGAAACATAACAGAGAAATAAAGAAATAATATTGCTGTATTAATTACAATATCATCTCTAATCACAGACTTTTTCCCTTCGAGTGCAGAGAGTGGAATATGGTCACCGTCTTTTCAGTGTGGATTTAAAAGTCTTGATGAAAATTTAAAGACTTCTTTTGAAAGCAAAAGTGTTTGCTTTCTGCCACTAGTCACCATAGTACACACGGTCTTTAGAAACAGCAATGAAGTTTTCACAACACTAAGACATAGTGTAGTCTGTATCCTTATTTAGATATTTGGAATGTAAGCTTAGAGAAATCAGATTCACATTCACATACGGGTGAGGGGAATTGAGAGGAAGGAAGGGACACCAGACAAAACATATTGAGTATGTGTTTTAAGTAATTTATGGCCTTCAGCCTTAGATTTCTAGTTGTAATTTCCCAAATATTAAAGGAAAGCCAACAAGTGGGAATGAAATATCTACACCTGTTCTATCAAGTTCAACCACCTTAAATAATTACATTTTGTTAGACAGGTTTAAATCCTTATTTCTGTGAGTCGAAATTGGAATGGGTTGAATCAGGCATTTTTGTTAGTTTTAGGTTTTTTGATCTGAACTATGTGTAATCTAATATAATAAGACACTGGAATTACTCTATCAAATTGGGTTGTGCAATGTAATCAAATATCACTATAACTATTTTGGAGTGCCAAAACATTTGTTAGGCAATTCAGCTTTCAACAATACTGTCATGTGCTTCTGCTTTGTGTAACCACCTATTGGCATAAAAAGAAGAAACACCTGGTGTGTAGAAACCAACTTACTAGCTGATTGTTAGCAAAGAGGTGAGAAGACTGTTAGCTTTTCCAAGCTTTACTAGATGGAAAAAAGATCAAGCCAACCCAGGTCATAAAACACTAAGGTATGTTCCAGATCAGTAAAGCTTTTTTTTGTTCAATTTAGTCCCATGTTAGAATTAATCATCACATTTTACATTATGCATTTCTAATTTCAATGTTCATGTCATATAATTATTCTCTGTAATCAAACCTAACTGGTGGTTTGCTGCACTGAGCTATTGAATGAGTACTCTAACAGTTATTAGTATTTAGCAATTTATTTAAGAAATATGCAGACCTATAATTGAAGAAATTTGATAAATCTGTAATTACGATATGTACATGACTTTAACATTAATGAACAATGACAGCAAAAGAAATAACACACATTAAGCAACAAAAGGGAGCCCTGAAAGTGAATGGCATGCTCTGACAAGTTCCTATTTACCATTTTGACCAGAATGTCAATTCTGTTCTACTTCTAGTCTGATTATAAATAAGACAGCAAGTCCAAAAGTAGCTTGCATCCTCACAGAATCTGCACTTTCCAGGCAGCAACGTTCTGTCTCATTTGGTTTTGTCTTTTCTTTTTTTAATTTAATTTTATTATTTTGTTCTATTTTTTCTTATTTTATTATCCCAAATCAAGCAGCACTCAGAAAGTCTCTGTAATTTGGGCTTCCAGGGAATTTGGTGTGATTTCAATCACACTTTGCATCATCACTTGTTTATTTTTCATGATAGGAAAATACTTTAACTCCACCTGCAATGCTATGTTGAAACTGTTATAAAACATCATGTTATTATGCCTATAAGAAGCAAAACATCAGTTTTTAAGTACATATAGTATAATTTTTCTTAAATTTGCAATATTTAAAATACAGAAAATAATGTCGTTGTGTATATTACAGTATTTAGAAAAGGCAGAAAAATATATCCTCATGCTAATCATAGTCCTTTGGTTCAAATGCCATGTTGATAAGAATCTGATTATCTTCACAATTTATTTTCTAAAATAATAATAAAAATATAAAATGGACCTTGTTTGTTTTTCTAAATTGCTTCAGAATTCTTACACTACACACACAAGATCTTCAGGTTTTGGAGTCGTTGCAAGGAGATGAGCTAAGAAAAGAGTTGGAAAAAGAAAGTTTGATCAATTTCAGTGAACACAACTATTTGTTAAAGGAGCACTTGTTAGCATCTTTAGAATCCATATGTTGGAAAAAAGGCAAGAAGGACCATCAAAACAAAATGTGTTTTCTATTACGTTAATGTTTTGTAGATTAACATGTGCCCTGAGTTCAGCAGTAGCAGTCATTTTTCTCCTTAGTAGATGGTGCAGAGCTTGTTTTTGACTCTCAGCCTGGGAACAGGGCTGATAACACCAGTGATTTTAGTTGTTGCTCAGTAATGTTCACTCTGATCAAGGACTTTCTGAGTTTCATACTCTGCCAGGGAGGAGGGGAAGCTGGGAGGAAGCAGAGACAAGGCACCTGACCCAAACTAACCAAAGAGGTATTCCATGCCACAGCATATAACGCCCACTCTATAAACTGGGGCAGTTACCTGGAAGGGTTCGATCAATACTCAGTCAGGCTGGGTATCAGTTGGCGGGTGGTGAGTGGTTGCATTCTCGTCCTCCCTTATCATTATTGTTATTGGTGGTAGCAGTAGTGCTTTCTGTTATACTTTAATTACTGGCCTGTTCTTACCTCAACCCATGAGATTCTTTCGATTCTCCTCCCCATCTCTCCAGGAGAAGGGGATGAGGACAGGAAGGTGGAGAGTGAGAGAGTGGCTGAGTGCTTCTGAGTTACGGCTGGGCTTAAAATGTGACAACTTGGAAGTTGACACATTATTTTTCAATAACAGACATTTTCTAGAGAAAAATATTTTACAATTTTCCAGCTAAAAATTCATATGTTATCAAAGTTGCTAATTAACAGTCATCCATATCTTGGTTTTACTCCACAAATGTGGTTCTATTTTTAATTACTTTTCTTTTTAAATGAGCTTCATTTAAGAAAATTGGTGGTATACTTTCAACAGAAAAAAAAAAAAAAAGTTGTATTAGTCATTACAGTGACTCAGTTTTTTGCTTTGGTCAGAGATCTAAATTTCTTGGTATCGCTATGCAACTTCTACTGGAACCCTTAACACACCCTAACTTTACAGAGTAGTTACTTTTTCAGTATCTTGAATGCTGGAATATTGCAGAGTGACTTCTATTCTATAGATAAACTACACCCTGCTAAGATAGAGCAGGGTGTTTATGCTTAGTTTCCCAGAGAGGCAGGAATATAATGAGGTGTAGGAAAATGAGTCTGAGGTGCAAAATGACTGTATTTTGTTAGGAGACAGAGTGGACCAGTTACTGCAGTATTTCAATATCTAGACATTTCTGTGCGAGTCTTCACACTGATCTCGTTATTACTTTTAATTAACCAGTATGAAATAAGTAATGTAATAGCTGTAGAACATTTACATTCCAATTTTTTCCTTATTTTTCCCCATAGTTAATATGGAATACAATACTACATGTAAAAAGTATGTTTATATACAATATAAACTTGAATCTGTGCTGTACAGTGCTGGTTTTATACAATATAATTACACTGTGTCAACAGTCCTTTCACAAATTAGGAAGTAAACAGCTAGACAGGGAATTACCTTGTTGTGGTAGAACTGATGTATTTGTGTTCAGCAGTGTGTTATCTTGCACGAATACAGCAGTGCTTAATATGTGTTTCTAGGGGACAGTCTAGGAGCTGCTATCAGTCTATCAATTACTTATCAGTGGAATAACCATGAAAGGATTGCCCTCTCAGCAAACACTGCAAATATTTACTTCATCTGGCTACCTGAAGAAGTGTTTGTCTAATTTGTTTTTTTATTACCTAGGGCCAAAATCATGTTAGAAGTTATCATATGGACTGATTCAAGTAACAAAGTAGGACAGGCAAAATTTGTTACAGTATCCTAATATATAACTGATGGTGGACCTTTGTGGAAGTTGTAAAATATTATTGCAAAGAAGATCCAGGAATGAATTCACAGGAATATTTTTGTTCAAGTTTACTATTTGTTTATATCAATAGTACAAAATGTGCACTAGTAAGTGTAGGACATAAATTTTGTGGAAAAATTATTCTGAGAATATTATGACACATTTGTCTTGTTGTAGGGAAAGTATAATAAAAATTTTGTCGAACAAACTTACCTCAGGAAGTTACCAATGAACCTAGAGGTTTTTTAAATATTCATTCTTTTTTTTTTTTTTTACATGCAAATAGGTTTTTTTCCGTAGAATTCTTTAATTCATCCTTTATCTTACCAAATAACAATCAGTGTATAGCCACGGAAATGTGTTTCCCACAGTCACCTTCCTGCATTTCATATACCAGGATCAGAGCTCCTATGAGTTGTGCTGGTTTTCCCTGGAATTGAGAAAAGTGAGGTGTGTTTATATAGATCTCTGTCTTATGTAACAATAGTCAATGGCTCACACTTCTGCTAAACCTTAGATCACTTTGTCTGGTTTTACAGTAAGGAACTCCTCATGTTTTCCTGAATGTATACTACTATTTTAAAATGGTTTAATTTCTTACTGAAACAAATGATACAAGTAGGGAAAATGCAGTATCTGATTTGTTGTCTCTGATTCAGGAGAGCCATGCCTGCCAGACAATCTCTGCTGCCTTTTGGGTGCATGAGTGTGCATTTATCTGTATATCCTTTCCTTTTTTTCAGAAAGGATGTCCCAGAGCAATAATGTTGTTTTTATTTATATTTTTTTTTTTTTATCCTACGACATGCATAAGATACATAGGCAACACAGTAATTCAGCATTATTTTTTATTCAGTAACAATTTCATGTGTTTTCTTAGTTTGCATAAACTCAGTTGATGACCCAAATTCAGCCTATGTAATAACTTAGGTATAATATTAACTGATTTGTTGATTATGAGTTAGGTGGCTGGTATTTATAAGTTAGAATAAGCAAACTTGAGGTTTTTGGCTGTGATACAGGCATTAGTAATGTAAGTTAGATGAGGTCTAGTTTTTGTCCATACACCTGTATTTATTCCCTACAATACTGTGAAAGAGTATTGGAACCTTGAATATTCCAGCTATAGGGCCTGGGCTCTGACCATTAAGCTATTCATTTTTCTGAGACCTCACAGCATAAGGCTTTCTAAAGAAAATGTAACATTATTGAGGAAATATAGCTAATTTAATGACTTCTGACCATAATCAGGTAAAGAATTTTACACCCACAGACCTATAAAATGACAAAAAAAACATATAATCACAGAATAGTTAGGGTTGGAAAGGACCTTAAGATCATCTAGTTCCAAACACCCTGCTATGGACAGGGACACCACCCACTAAACCATGTCACCCAAGGCTATGTCCAACGCGGCCTTGAACACCACCAGTGATGGAGCATTCACAACTTCCCTGGGAAACACATTCCAGTGCCTCACCACCCTTACAGTAAAGAATTTCTTC